>BOPN01002679.1:35000-37500 GCA_017312705.2 Penaeus japonicus | reverse complement strand
ATAAATTGGAGTACATGTATGACTGAATTTGTTTTGTGCAGAGGGATAACACGAAGAGATAATTTTTTTTCAGTTACTGAAATCTTATGTTGCCGTATTATACCTGAACTGGCAGGTAATTGTAAATTAAAATGGAAATCCTAATGTTTTCTACTTTACTAAAGCATTTTAGATTTTAGATGCATATTAAAAAAAATACAGTCATATAATTTTTAAAGTTCAGTGATGTTTAAATGTAATTTCTTGAAACCAGCACATACATGTACATGCACACAAATGAATGCACGGTCACCCAAAGAAATACTCGCACCCACTTCCACCTCCACATATCCACACATGCACACTTCATACCAGTGACCTACCTAACCCTCTTTCTCAACCCAAGAGAAGTGATCATCCATTCTTCTTTCCACTCTGATTCAATCAACACAAAAATTACAGTTGCTATTTTGGCATTATGGGACTTGGCAATATTGCAATTATTTTCTGGCTTCGTTTGGAATACAGGTTGCTTATGTCTTCATCTGGGCATGGCTAAAATTAGTACACATATCCTTTACATACTAAAAACACAGCAATTATTACCAGTCCAAGATTATAATCATCACATCTACACACTTGCATACAAATGCATGCATAATTGCCCAAAGAAATACTCACACTCATTTCCACCCTCACTTACCCCCCCCCCCCCCACACACACACACACACGTACTTCATCCCGATTACCTATCTAAACCCCCTCCTTCAATACCTCCCTTCACCCCCTTTGCCTCTGCCTCTTCAGGGGAACTTGGTCTGGAAATCTGGCAGCGAGAGATGATCCGGCCACTGCAGAAGCGTCTGGTGGGCGTTTTGCTCATGGGAATCCAACAGGATCGGACAGCAGCTGCCACTGACGCCCCAACCTCAACCATTCGTGGGGTCATCCATTCATTTGTTGATGTTAATATGTATAAAAAGAAGTCTACTTTACAGGTAGGGTTTAGATGGTGTGTGTGAGTAATGGTCTTGTTCAGGATATGCTTTTTATCTTAATTTTTTTTCTGTCTTTCCCAGCTCATTAAATTTTTCTTCTTCCTTTAATTATTTATTTTTTCCTTCTTTCATCCTTTCTTTTTCTTTCTTTCTTACTTGATGAACAGGGTTCATTGACAATTCAAAAGTTAGTCGCATTGATCTCACTTTCTCTTTGTGTTGTTAATGTGAATTGAGTAATAGACTATTTATTTTGTTTAGTGTCACTGTGTTATGTTCTCTCATGGAAATTTCTTTGCCATGTTCCAGCTATATGAATCCATATTTGAGGGTGCGTTGTTAAGAGAAACGGGGTCATTTTACCGAAAGGAAGCTTCAGCCTTACTTCAAGACTGCAATGTTTCACAATACATGGAATGTGTCATTGCACGGTTAGCAGAAGAGGAATTGAGAGCTACCAAATTTTTGCCTCCAAGGTAAGATCAGTTAGGATAAGGTTAATTGTTCTAAGTGCTTAAAGAAAATGGTGAATGGAAAAATATACATATCTATGATTTTTCTCTCTTTTTTCACACTTTTTTGTACACCTGTTCAAAAGTTAGTTGCATCACATTGAACTTGCTGCACACTATCTGTTTCAAACTTTCTCTCTATTTTATTCATCTCCCCCCTCCTCTTCCTCCCTGGTCTTTCTTAAATTCATTATCCCATTTCTTATTCCACCCCTCAGCTCTCACCAGAGAGTCGTGAAAGAAGTCCAGGACAGAATGGTGGCAGACCACCTCTCAACAGTGCATGCGGAGACTGGCTCCATGGTGAGCTCGGAGAGGACCAGAGACCTCTCTAACATGTACACTTTGCTGCGGCCAGTCCCCAACGGGCTCACGGTGCTCGTTCACCAAGTTAAGGATCACATCAAGCAACAAGGGCTTCAGGCTGTTACCAGTCTCAAAGGAGATAATGTGAGGCATTTTGTTGGTGGTGGTGGTATATTTGATGATGATATTCCTGGGGATATTAGTATTGTTGTAGTTAGATCAAAATCTAAATAAAGTATGAATGAACATTTTGCTGATCTGTTTATGAATTAGATTTTTTTATTATTAATAATGTGTAATTTTTCAGATTCCAGCTCAGTTTGTTGAGAGTCTATTAGAAGTGCACAAGAAATACCGCACCATGATTATGGACGTTTTCCATAATGACCAACAATTTGTAGGGGCATTAGACAAAGCCTTTGAAAGTGTTGTTAATCATAGAGGAAACACCAAAGTAGTGTGCCGATCCCCAGAGTTACTTGCCAGGTGAGTGTCTGATGTTTGTTTTAATCTTGTCAGAAGTGATGTTTTACATCTTCATTTCATTAAGAGATATTTGTTCATGATGCCTATAGAAAACCTAATCCAGCTTGCTTTATAATATAGATTTATAAATAAAAGTTGTATAAACATATATATATATAAATTTGATTTGCCATGTTCAGTGTGTGATTTTAGGCCCATAGGTTCTCTAAACATGTTAT
>BOPN01002679.1:27500-30000 GCA_017312705.2 Penaeus japonicus | reverse complement strand
CCAGGATTTTCGAACACATAAGCCTAACGCTTTGGGATTCTTGGGCGCACTAGCCGTGATCCTAGGCTTTCCACTCGCTCACCCCGAGCGCCGGCCTTGACCAAATATCATGTTGCCGGCGTCTGACCCAAAAACCACGAAATGTGTCAGCACGTCATCAGACGCAAATGGGTTAATATGGTATATTAGAGTTGTATATGCTCTGTTCAATTTTCATTCAACATAGAGTCATAAAAAAATAAAAAAA
Source organism: Penaeus japonicus (assembly GCA_017312705.2). Lineage (NCBI taxonomy): Eukaryota > Metazoa > Arthropoda > Malacostraca > Decapoda > Penaeidae > Penaeus > Penaeus japonicus. The sequence goes on along the minus strand of BOPN01002679.1, from coordinate 29,753 downwards.
TAAAAATAAAATATCCATACAAATGTGTTTTATGCTAGTCTTCACACATTGCTAAGTTGTTCTTAACCCTTGCTATTCCGGCTGTAAATGGTCGGAATGTTGGGGTTTTCGAACGCACAAGCCTAACGCCTCAGGATTCTTGGGTGCACTAGCCGCGAGTGAGTGCTGTATGCCCGCTCACCCCCAAGCACCGGCCTTGACCAAATATCTTGTCACCAGCGTTTGACCCAAAAACCACTGAACGTCGTTATAGCAAGTCAATCGGCGTGAATGGGTTAACCCGATACCACCGGCCGCAAGCCACAGACGGTGATTGTGCAAAGTGCATAGCACCTGGTGCTGGTATGCAGCGTCAATCGTATAATTGATTTATGCCTATGCGTTCGAGAGCCCCGGCATTGCAGCCATGCAAAGCCGGAACTGCGCCGGCGTGAATGGGTTAAATGTAAAATCCAATCCCATACAGGAAGTAAGACATGGTCTTTCAGTAATGCAAAGAACTGGGAAGTCATTCATTAGAAGGCCCAAGAACCCTTAGACCTTCCATGGGCACAGTATGTGATGCATATTTATGATGTGGTAACTTGTATGGATTTTTCATTCTAATCACAATAACACTATTTATAAACAATTTTATAATATACAACTAAGATGAATATTAAATTATGCATAATGCACTCTCCAGCAGGAACTTCGAGGGGAGACCGTGGTACGCCTCAACACAGACTACAGTAATAAAAGAACAAAATTCAAGATCAGTGTTGCCCCTCAGAGAGAACAGCAACATGAAGCAGAACAAACTCATTCTGCGGTGGAGGAGGACCGAAAGCTCTACCTGCAGGCTGCAATCGTTAGGATAATGAAAGCCCGCAAATTACTCAAACATACAATGCTCATACAGGAGGTAGGCAAAAGGTTAATTGTGTTGGGAAATCATTAAGGAGTAAAGGAACCTGGAGTCATCATTATTATATGAGGAATAGCCAGAGAAAAGTAAGCAAGTGGGGTAGAATTTTGAATTTATTATTATAAGATATTGTACTTTTTAAAGTAAGTTCCTTTTTTTAATTTACTGTTCAGAATCCTTTTTAGAAGAGAGTCCAAGTAATTAAGAGCTGGCATTTTTTTCCTCCAAAGAATTTATGAGGTCTACGTGTAATAGAATGATATGGGTATTAATGAATACATGAAATATTAATGGCATTAATGTAAGAGAGTGAGATTTAACCATTCCCTCCTTTTTTTCTCTCCTCAGGTGATCAGTCAGTCTCGAGCAAGATTTGCACCACAGATTCCAATGATCAAGAAATGCATAGAGTTACTTATTGATAAACAGTATCTTGAACGTACTCCAAATTCAACAGATGAATATAGCTATGTGGCCTAATTCTTAGCTTTGTTAGTTGTTTTTCATAATTTTTTTTGGCAAGGCCGGTAATGAAAGGTCTTCAGAAAGGATTGCCCTGAAACTGTTTCTTGGAGACTGATACACCTACATATATATCTTTGGCTTCACTCTCGGGTGGGGCTTGTACAGTGTGTTGCCTGTTTGGAGGTGAATTTTGTACATTGATTTAGGTGTTATATAAATTTTTTCCCCCTTTGCTTAAAGGAATAGCTGAGTATTTGAGATAACCTGATGTGTAAATAGCCCAAACAGTGGAGTGATGGTGAAGTTGACGTGGGTTGTATACTGCCTCTCAGACTCATATTGGACTCTGGACAAGGGCCAAGCCCAGCTGTGTGTTGAAGTCATGGGAACGCAAAGATAAAACTAAAATGTTGGTTAGGTTTCACTAATATTTAGTAAATATTACCCTTGTAGTTTTATTTTTTATTTATTGAGTCCTAATAGTTCAGCTAGGATGGGTTTGAAATTGTTCCCATGTTCAGACCTAGCTAGGCAGAAACACTGTATAAAAAAAGTTTTAGTCTTTCATTCTTTGTCCAGCTTTTTGACCCATTGTGAAAATGTTGCACTGGAATATTATTTCATGGATTTGAAGGTGAAAGAGTTTTAGCAAGCAGCTTGTTGCCTCTTTGGAGGTATCTCCCACCATGTGGGATGGTCCTCTAGAATCTCTGACTCGCTGCTCTTCTCTGCTACTTACCTTTTGTTGATAAAATATACTCAGAGATAGCTTTCACCTTTTCTTGGTATGACTTTGTAGCAGACTTTCTACCATCATTTTTTATATGCCTATTCAACATGTATGTGATATGTTTTCTATTCGTCTTGTAGCTTCATATCTC
>BOPN01002678.1:195000-196090 GCA_017312705.2 Penaeus japonicus | reverse complement strand
TAAGATACAATGCCTGAACTATCAAAGCCATAAAAGTTTTAACCCATTCACGCCGGGGCCATTCCGGCTTTGCACGGTCGCTATACCGAGGTTTTCGAACGCATCATCCGAACGCTTCGAGATTCTCGGGCGCACGGGCCGCGAGCCTGGGCTGCCCGCGCGCTCACCCCGAGCGCCGGCCTTGGCCAGATATCTCGTCGGCGGCGTCTGACGCGAAAACCACGAAACGTGTCAGCACGTCATCCGGCGTGAGTGGGTTAAGAGAGGTGTCACTACCTCTCTCTTTTTCCGTGCTCTCCGCATATGTGATCCGCGGCACCTGGATGAAGAGATCAACTTTCTACGTCGATCCTTCGGTAAGCTGGGATACCCTCGTTTCTTCCTTGACGCCGCGCTCTCCAACGCCCGCCTCACCTTCTACCAGGACCCTCCCCCAGAGAGACTTCTCACCTGCTTGTCCTCAGCCTTCCTTACACCGAGGAAATCCACTCTCTTAGTAGCTCGCTGCACCCTCTCAACTGCAGGCTTACCTTTCGCCAGGTTAACACTCTCCGCCGCAACCTGGTCCACACCCGTCCTTCGTCTGCCAAGATAGGCACCTATGCCATCCCTTGCTCCTCCTGTGAGAAGCAGTACTTCGGGGAGACCGGCGCTTGTCTCAACAAACGTGTGTCCCAACACAGGTACGCAGTTTCCAGGGGACACACCAACAATGCTCACTTCTGCCACCAATGGGACACAGGACATCGCATAGACTGGTCAGCTGCCCACAGATTGTCCATGCCCGCAGATTGGTGGAATCTTCTCTCATTAACAGGCTGCCGAATTTCAATCTTAACAGTGGCTTTTCTCCTGCTGACGGTCTTCTATCCTCGCACATTCTCTGTTTGTTACCTTACCCCGGACACCCTTCATACAGACTGCCGGACCCAATGACCTGACATGACCTGCCCCGGTTCCGTTCGCTATCCCGCCTCTGCCTCGGTTTCTGTTCTCCTGTCCTTGCTTGACCTTCTTGTACCGTGTTACTCCCCCCTTTACCCTTTTATATACCATCTTGTTCTCCTCCTCCTCAGACCTGAAGATGGGA
>BOPN01002678.1:182500-187500 GCA_017312705.2 Penaeus japonicus | reverse complement strand
CGCGCTCTCCTTCGCTCTCAAACCATAACAACAACCGGGACTTTCTCTTCCTTCACATCCCGCCAAAGACGATTCCGGCGTTATTTTATGATTTAAAGGATGATCATATCATATGAGATACAGTTTTTTGTTTCATTATTAAGTATTTAATTCGATGTGTACTTATTTCTAATAATTGTTCAGTTACAGTTTTTTGGGGTAATTTGTTAGTGTACTGTATCGTATCTGAATGAAACGCTATTAGAAATAATTTCTAATTTACGAATTTCTCTATATCCGCGTTAATTATTCCTTCAAGTATTTATTTTCATGAAATTAATAAAACTAAACTTTGTTGTGGATATGATGATGATTTACAAACAAGTTTGACAGAAGAAAAGTCTTCATACTTTATCCTCAATATATTCTATAAACATTTTCTGTATTTTCTACCTAACCATTTTAAACCTCGTAATCATTATAAAAAGATAAACTATCATTACCATATTGTCATCTTTGCAAAATAGAGGACGAATAATTTATAATCAAATCCTAACTTATGTTGGGGATGCTTTGACAATTTCCTATTCAGTCCATGCATCTATAAGAAAAATAAGTTATATCTTTTCTATCTGTTCGAAAAAAAGAAGATCCAAAACAAAGCATGATAAATCTACCTAATAATATAAATTAAATACTGAAATCTAAAGAGATGAAAATTATTCTACATCAATAGAATAGAAAGCAGAAATCAAAAGGTGTATGACCTTCACCAAAACAGACAAGTTGGCAGATCCAAGTCCAGGGAAGAAGGAGTCATCTTTTAAGCCAAGGTAATATCGCTTCTTCTGACCTCCTTTCTTTAATGAGAATGCCATTAATCCTTTTAGTTTTAGGAGAGGAACCGTTGGAAGTGTGGTATTAGTTGGTTTGATCAGGAGTGTGTTCGTCCCAAGAAACGTCTTACAGTGGACTCTTGAAAGGGGAGTGAGTACGGGACTTTTCGCTACAATTTTTTTTTAATCGGAATAGCTCGTAAATGTATGTATTAACTATGTTTGTTATGAGTGTCAGATGAAATTTAGGTTGGCGAAAAGTGCACAGAGATTATGGCATTAACGTTAGAGATTTGTGCTGTCTGAATTACATATTCAGTTTACGTTTATGTTAATCGTGTTATTTTCCAGTAGTGAAGGGTACCTTGACTAAGGTTCATTTTTCTACACAATTTCCATTGTTTGGTTGCATGGCAAGGGCAGTCCAGATGGAAATAGGACTTTCATATAATATAATTTAACTGGACAGGATTCTAGTACTGTAAATACCATTCATGATTTTTTTTTTTTTTTTTTTTTTGCAAATTATTCATTGTTCCTGTATCCTATGGTTAACTATCATCCCTCTCTGGTTTACTTCATAGTTTTATTTAATAGAGTTGTAAGCTATTCTATATTGTGAGGTATTGTTTATATCATGACTTAATGTAATTTGTAATCTATATTATTACATATAGCAATGATTATTATAATTATATTTTGGTAATATATGTTATAAATGCACATTATAGGCTAATCATACTTTGATCAAATCTGTACATATTATGTGTAGATTCTAATAGGAGTACTGTTCTTAGTATTTTCTTTTATATATATTAAAGATAAATATCATATAATTTGAAATAAAATAGCTGATTTTTTTACATAGATCTGTCACAATAAATGGCAGTAAAACAAATAAAACTGCCTTATTTAACTTAATTTGCTTATAACACATCCTTCTAACAGAATTAAAAGCTTGACTGTACCAAAAGCAAAAGAGTAAATGATTGAATTTCAATGCTTATGATAACAAAGTATTGCTTTAATATGCCATCATATTACGTTTTCCTGTGTAGAGTTTAACATATAACCCCGCCCAAATGTTTAAACCCCACCTCCATGATACCTGTTGTGAACAAGGTTTTCGTCCACCTTATTGTATGCCTGACCTTAGATGCTTAGGGTTCAGAGTATCTTTGGTTTAGGTTTTTCATGGAATGTTTGGGTGTATCAATACTGTGACAGTACACATGGACTTTTATTGAGACTTCAAGGAAATTTGTTTTTATATGTATTTCTTGATTTACTGCTTTTGATTAAGTCTAAACTCAAATAGATCAGGCAGAGAAATGAATCCTTTAGAGATGAGCCATATCTCAAGATGTTCAGTCAGGGCTCGACACCTTAAAATGTTGCCCTTTCCATTATTTTTTAGATTTATGGTGCAATATATGTGATACTAATTACCATTTGGTATGATGCATAACTTGCATCATGGAAGGAATGATAGCTTGTATTTTTAATAAAAATATGGTGTGTGGAAATGATCTGACCACGTGGAAAATGCCAGCTGCACAAGATGGTTGGATTGGCAGGTGTTAATGTACTCATTTCTCTTCAAGGTGCTGTGGGTATGATTTGTGTGCTCCATATGCTATGAATTTTGATAGTTATGTACTTCACTGTTATAGCCCTCTGTATGAGCAAGTGCACTGGATAAGTGCACTGGATAAGTGCACTTTGCCAACTTTATGATAAGCAGTGATCAAGAGTTTTAGAGACATGATTAGTACTTACAAATATATTTACATTTATAATTCTGAGTCAATAAAGTGCACTTGGTCATTGCAGATGTCATACAGCTGGGACCAGCAACAGCAGTATGGCTGGGGAGACCAATCAAGCTTCTCATATGACATGGGATCTCCAGACTTTGGACAGGAGCAACAGTTCCAAAGCTTTGATTATAGCAACTCTGGTGGCCAAGGAGGACCACCTCCCACTTCAACTTACAACAATGTAGGGGGTCAACAGCCCTCCTTCTTCACCCCAGGACCTTCCATCATGACTCCAGGACCAAATCCAGAAGCCCCTGTCACAGGAGACTCTATAGATGATGAACCCCCCCTGCTGGAGGAGCTGGGCATCAACCCAGAATCCATCTTGCAGAAAACTCTCACAGTTTTGAACCCAATGCGACGTACCAACCCAATGATTCTGCAGGACACAGATTTAGCTGGTCCTTTAGCTTTCTGTTTAGCTTTTGGTAGTTTCCTCCTTCTCTCTGGTAAAGCTCAGTTTGGTTACATTTATGGCATTGGTATGTTAGGATGTGTGTCTATGTATGGACTTCTAAACATGATGTCAATGTCGGGTGTAAATTTAGGTGTTGTTGTAAGTATTCTCGGGTATTGCCTGTTGCCCATGGTTGGATTGGCAGGTGTTAATGTACTCATTTCTCTTCAAGGTGCTGTGGGTATGGTTTTGACAGGTGCAGCGATCCTCTGGTGCTCAGTTTCAGCATCTAAATTGTTTGTAACAGGCTTGGCCATGGATCACCAGCAGCCTTTAGTTGCTTATCCATGTGCACTTCTCTATGCAGTGTTTGCTCTCATTACCATATTCTAGTTTTTATATTTAAGTTCATCAATACTAAAGAAATTACTGTTTTTGTTAAATAAGGAAAAGAATGCTTTCACTAACTAATATGTGTGCAAGTTATTTACTGGATATTAAGTTATAATGGCAAATGCATGTGTCTGCTTTTTACTGGAAATAATTTTGAAATAGTGGTATATCTATGTGTTTTATATACAAATATATATATTTATTTCATAGGGAAAAAAAAAATTTAGTTAACTATATGTTTGGATCATCAAGAACAAAGCAAGCTTATGTGCAACATTGTTGTTGATTTTTTAGTTCAGCTTCTCTCCATTCCTTATTTCAGGCCTAAAAACAAGCTTCACACAAGTTAATCTGTGAGATTCAGGTTCAGCCATAGGCCTACTTTTGCTAGGTGTTTTCAGTGTTCTCTGATATTATGTCGGTGAATGTAAACTAGTCTATTTTAAGTGTTAGTAGCCATATTACTTTTTTGTTTCCATTTTATTTTTGAGAAGACTGCAGAGAAAGGTCACATCATAACAACAGGACAGTAGTTATTGTCATGTATTTTGACATTTTGCATTATTGAGTTGTATTCAGCTTATGAAGGATCTTTTGGCAGACTGTGTATTAGTAAAAGTCTTTGTTTCAGGATCACTCAGTCTTGACATCTCTTTTGACCTAGTTAGTTAGGTTGAAATCTGAACTTTTTCATGGATTTAGCTATTATACGAGAAGATGATATTCTTTATAATAAAGTTAAATGACTGTATTTGTTTGTTTGTTCCTGACATCTTGAAAAAATGATTATGGAAAAGGGTGCTATATAGAACAGCAGAGTCTAACTCTTCATCCTGTGACCAACAGTGAAATTTTCAGTGGTCCATCAAATATGTTATCAATTAAAAGTGATAGCCATCTCAATAAATGATTAGTCATAAGCACAAGCCAAATTTAATAAAGTACATGTAGGTCCTATATCCTTTAATTTTCATCACTAAACTGCTATCAGTGAACCTCAGATAAGATCTGTTGCCTCCGCGACCTACAGATTGGGGAATCATTGTCATAGATCATTGAATGTTGTGCCTTCTACATTTGTTATTATTATTAATATTGTCATAATTATTCTTGCTATTATTATTTTTGTATTGTATTTATGGGCATTGTTGAATTATGGTACTAATATTATTACTATTACTATTTTGTTTATTTATTTATATTTTTTACTCTTGACATAGTTTGTGAAGTATTTATAACACTGTGCAGCACAGTTTACATGAAGTCCTCATCTTCACTCCCATGGGATGACAGATCTATACTAAGGGAATTAGGAATTCATAAAAGGTCCAATTTTTCATGATTAGATGAATATTTTTGAAAATCAGGAATTTCTAGTGAATAAAATGAATTTCTGTTGTAAGCATCTTTTTCACTGTCTTGTATTCCATTGTGTTCTTTATATGCATAAATTTCATTAACATTTTATTTTTACATGTAGTTTGGGCATGTAACTTTCCTCAATGACCTTTCCCTTTTCGTGATAATTGATATAAATTTATATCATCCAGGAGCTGCAAAGTAAACTATTATAGC
>BOPN01002678.1:165000-172500 GCA_017312705.2 Penaeus japonicus | reverse complement strand
ACCATGTCCTCTACATCAAGGAGTGCCATCACACCAGCTTTCTCACTGTAAAAAGAAGGAAAAAATCTCATTACTATATCTACAGCTATATCAACAATATGATGACTTTTTAAAGTTTCTCTCTTTCCACTTTTATCACTCCATCTCTTTCTTTCTCTCACTGTAACATCTGTTCCACCAACAACAATGTATGTCTAAGAATTTAACATGAACTACTGTATAAACCATTTAGGCATAGTTCCTATACCCATTCATGTGTTTACACTGTAAACAGTATGAATAAACTCTCTCTCTCTCTCTCTCTCTCTCTCTCTCTCTCTCTCTCTCTCTCTCTCTCTCTCTCTCTCTCTCTCTCTCTCTCTCTCTCTCTCTCTCTCTCTCTCTCTCTCTCTCTCTCTCTCTTTCTCTCTCTCTTTCTCTTAAAAATAATAATTTAAATAAAAAATAAAGTGTACTTACTCTGCCACTCTGAAAGCAAGTTCAAAATTGTAACGACGATTCTTGGGGTCGAGTTTATCGAAGTCAAAGGCATCTGGGTAAAAGTGGTGGATGAGAGCGCAGAAGGCCATACCATCATTCCAACTTGTGCTGAAGTTCTCGATCTTTACTCCCTGTTTTGGTGAGAGGTGAAAGGTTAGCATGAGGATTGTAATAATCTAAGGCAAGGAAATATTCTGGATGAGAATTATCTGTCTTAAGCAAAAGGATAGCTATGGAAGATTTCATCTCCGAAGATGGAGAAGAAAATTTGGTGCTTCTTGCAAAATTATATGCAACATGTTTCAGCCAATCTATTTTATTATTATTGTTTTTTGTTTTTTTGCATATGACATAATTTGGTTATGTAAATATTGTTAAAGCACTTGCTGCATTAATAGGTAAGGTTTAAGCATCATGTGTGTAGAAATATTGTAGGACAGAAATCTTAAGAAACTTTTATAGCAGAATGGATAAGTATGGCATTTCTGAAAACTTTAAATTCGTTATCAAAATTAATTTCAAAAAAACATATCATGTGGATAAGTACATGGTATAATATGCACTTTAAAAATATAGTATATTAGGAGAATACTATGATATAAGTAAAAAAATATAATTAAATAATAAGTATAACAGTCCTCTGTAAAGAGATGTTAAACAATCAGTAAGTAACTATATATGTAAAGTCACTAACTCATTCTAAGTGCTGTCATGCATAACTATAAAAACAGGCTTTAAACATACACACACTAATGCCCCTAAATGTATACTAATGATCGATGATCAGAGTGTGTAAAAGAACCTACATATTAAAGGTTCTAACACTATTTGCAAACAATTACAGAAAAAAACTAGTTGTATTATGTACAGGATAATGTTGAAATTTCTCCCAACATTCTCCTCATCCTTCGTCCAAACCTGTCGTGTCAACACTTTCTCATCATCATCTATAATAAAAATTGGCTTAATTTTTTTCTGGATATTATTAGTCTTATGACCATTCAAGTATATTCAACTGGCTAAGACCAGGGCCATAATCTTGCCACCCATTGCACCAAATGTGACTTTGATTTATTTCACTGACTGGAATTTTGAATATTGCTCCATGGAGTATTCAAGAAAAAAGAAGTGATTCAATCATTAATATCTTAAATTTCAATCACTACTCAACTGTGGAACTTTGTTACCCTCTGAAGATCATTTTACTCTTTTAATTAGAAAATGAAATTTGAAAATATCCTAGAACATTAACACTAATGATTGTTACCACTGTCTGAAAGTGGAATGGGACAATATAGTGTTTCTGCCGTCTTGTTGCATGGTGCAGTGTTACTTTGTGTCTTGGGGCTACATGCACGAAGCCCCATGGAGGCCCTGTGTACCTTATAGTCGCGGGTGCGGCACTGGCACCACGTCAGCAGCATATCCTTCACCCCTGAGGCGCTGCGACCAAGTTGACTGGATAATTGGAAAAGTGGGCCACCACCCGCAGACTTCGACTTAGAGCTGTAGAAGGAGGAAGAGGCCGTGAAGCAGCATTGACCAGCAGGCAGTAGCAGCACCAGCAGTAGAGAGCAGCCAGCAGACACCCTTTTGGTTAATGCCTCGTGCTACACAAATCATGCAGCAGTTCTGCTCTATACTGCAGTTACACTTTTTCTCTAAGGGAGGCTAAGATCTATTGTTATTTTTTGTTAATAGAGGAAAGTTCAACAAGGATCACTTGCACACACACAAACGACAGAAAAGCGAAGAATTCTGAACAAAAAACACAAACAATAGCAGTTTTTTCATGACATAAGCAAAATTTCTTTAAACCATCAAACACAAAAATATCTCAACCCACATATATCAGCACTATATACGCAGACGTATATTACAAACACAAACTAAATCTACACACTGATTATAAACATACCCTGTCACATTTTTCAAACATTATTCAAAAGTATATGGAAAACAATTAAACAATATCTGAACAAATGGATACAAAAATATACAGTGAAGGATACACTATAAACATAACTTACAATCATTAGAAATCTATCTAATAAAACATCTGTCCATTCATAGTATACTATTAGTCAACAGTTCTGTATTCATTGTAGATGAGAGTACACTATGTGCTGACTGTGTGTGTCTGTGTGTGCTCTGAAGGGCAAGAAAAGCAGTGGGAAGCAGCTGGACTCTAATGTAACCATTCTGTTCTAAGGGGGGATGCCACTCTAGCTAATCTCAGAGCTGGAAAAAGAGAGATATCGAGAACAAACCACACCAAGTTATAGAATTTGTGTTTGGGAAGCCTGTGTGTGAACAGTTAGATGGCAGATGGAGCTTACTGATTTCACTATCATAACAGTGGTTAGAAGGCATAACCAATCAGTATGCTACATAGTCCATCCACTTCAACAAAATCTTTCCAAACACCAACAGGGGAGGGACAGCTGAGAGCGGCGATGTTCTATCTAAGAGAACACTGGGAACCTTGTGATCCAACTCTACCTTACTCTCGTACTCTGCTGTGGATCTCTTACAGAAGTCTAGGATGATTTTTTTGATTGTGGCAGCATTGTGTCTGATAATTGGCAGGGCCAAGGAGAAGGGACTGGGGAAACACAGGAGGAGTTAGATGTTGTCCCAAGAAATCATCCACCATTGATTTTTGAAGGAACCAATGATCAGTTGTATAATCTAGGGAGAAAACCTATAGGTCTGTATGATAAGCACAGGGAATTCGTAGACATGGGAGGGTAACACCACAAGCACCACAGATATGCCCTGGTCAAATATAAGGTGTGGGAGAGCCTGAACCAGGCAGAGAAGACAGAGATACGAAGAGGAAACAATATACTCAAAAAATGGGTGGAAATACAATAAGATATAAAACATAAATATGCTCTAATGTATATCCTGTAAAAAATCTTCATGGATGTGTATAGTAATGTTTGAAGACTACTTTTAAGCAAAAATATCCCCAGAGTAACAATGCACATATCATTCTCTTTGGTTAATGCAGTAATGCAGACCCTGATTTTTGCATAAAGTATTGTGTGAATTCATTACCATGTATATTTTGAATGTTATGTCATCAAGGTCTGCAGTACCACATAATCAAACTTTTATAGCCAAAAGCTTGTTTTATACAATGAACTGCACAAAGCACTCTTAACATATGTTTGAGGTTGTCCTTTGTCCTCTCCAAGAACTACCTATCCTGTCTAAACAGGCTGGTACACCAAGCACAGGAGACATTGCTACATATAAGCAAGTGAACAACTAAATTATATCTGAAATCTTCTTGAAGAAAAAATAAATATTATACATGATCGTATATACAATAACCACCCTGTATTGTGACCCTGAAAGCAAAATATTTCAAGCAAATTCTATCTATGCAACAAGTCTATTCCCCCTAATGATAAACAGAATAAAAAAGATGGGTGAAATGATATTTGCTGTTTTTCTGTCTGAATACATAGCTATTAGCCTTCTTTCTTTGCAAACATAATTTCATCCATATTCTATCCATGTTTGACCCTTAACCATATCATTATCATCAGCAAAATGAATTCAAAGCAAGATGAATACTGAAGGATGTTCTCCTTCTAATAGTGCTTTGAAGACCTGGTGTTGCTAATGATAATATGGAGATAAGAATGTACATCTGTTGCAATCAACCTACAGCTTGTAAAGGGGGGACTTACTTTGGTGTGCGGGGGGTTTGCGAGTCCATTTGCTTGAACTTGTCAAATGGGGACACAACCTTTTTGCTGTCAACTGAAAAATAAGAATAATCTATAGACACCATTGGTATTACATACTGCAATAACGAATATAGTACATGAGGCACTGTTGATTTTATGGGAATTATAATCATTACCCTTTTTAATGCTTGCCAACAATATTTTCTTTATAATGCTTCAAATTAAACCTTATTGTCTAAATAGCCATTCCTTTACTCATTTTCATTGTCGATTTTTTTCTTCAAAGAAATGGAGCCAAAATGTCCTCCTGAATTCACTTAGTCATGACATACCTTTGCTCATGGAGGAAGTCTTATAGGAGGAGCTGGATGAGGAATAGGAACTCTTTTGGACATTGACTGAAAACAAAGAGAAAGTGTTATTAAGTGACTGAAACAAAAAATAAACATTTTCCAATGTTTACTATTTGCTACTGAAAGATCTTGTCACAAAATAGTGAAATCTGTCCTCACACATATTCAGCTATTTCATAAATCATCATTAGCTTCCCTTCGAATTATTTAAATGTGAAATGACCTAAATTATTAATAAATCTGAGTGAGTGTATATATTAAAGAACTTCTTATGCCAGTGTGGAAGATAAAATGTGCTACCACTACTTTCTTAGCATTGCTAATGAAAACACCACTTTATTGGACCAGCAATGTTGGTATTATTTCCAATACATTTTCCTAGTAGTAGCAATAATCTGTACATTCCACATACAATTATTCTAGACGGTATTTTGAATATATTCATATCATCACTAGAAGTTAGTTCATCAATACGTTTTGTTGGCTCCAGAAAGAAAAATAGCTCACTCTAATCTTAAAATAAATGCTGCGGTATTTCTATTTGTAATTCTCATACATGCACTGAGTGTGGCGTGACGACATACCTTGGCTGGAGCTTCGAGATTCTGTGTTGGAGGTGCGGGACACGCCGAAGGGTGACACAGTGGAAGAAGTCTTGGAGTCTCCTGTTAAAGGGTTCGCATTAGTCCAGAGTTATCACAATATAATTGATTAATAGGAAAAATAAAATTAAATAGGAAGTAACACCACCAAGCCTTCAAGTGACTCCCTCGCCGATAATCAGCATGTGATCGAGTTATTGCCATTGGGAGTAATTTCAATCTTATTTTCTTCGAAAACCTTTAAGTTTTGTTGCACTGTTTCGTATTTCCAGTAACTATCAGATAAATAAGTCAGAAACTAATACCCGGATAAGCAACCACACAAGCCATCTTGATAAGAAATTGCGATGTTCCTTTAGATCTTCAAAACGCCAAAGCTCGAACCAAATCCAAGAATAGCGACAGGTACACGCTGTCCACGGTGTTCAAGTCTCCTTGGCGGTTGTCTCTCGAGTGATTGTCCGTTCACTAGCTGGTGTTCACTTCAACTGATGGCTCGTGCTGAGCGTCACCCAAGATATACCTGGTGTCTCAGGAAGTACGCTGCTATGGGGTTCCCCGCTCTTGACATGGTTAAGGGGATCTGTGCCACCTGGACATCTGGGACCCCTGTCATCTACTATGGGTCACCATACCTTTTCTTCGAAGTTAATTCTGTGGTGGCCATGGCCGCATTTTTTCGTCTGAGCCGCCGGGAGTACCTTAGCGGTAGCCTTAAGACCTTTATCTCGACCGTCGAGCCTTAAACTGAATGTATTCTCATCCCACTGAGAAAGGATACGTTTTTTCTCTGTTGAACCTCTTTTTTGGCAAATACTCCTACCGACCTGCGATATTTATATCTAAAAACAATACGTTTTACTGCCTCTTTGTCCTTCTCAACCAATGAAGGTGTAACGAACCTCCACCACCCGGAAGTTAGCTACCAATCCGGGCTAATTGGAAATGTTTACCATCTCGCAATCCGCGCGCTCAAATCCCCGCCTTGGACAATTGGTGAGTACGGGCGACAGCTGCGATATGGGCATTGGATGGCACTGTGCCATGTTCTTTAAGAATATTTGCCAGCAGTTCTCGGAAGTCGGCTCCCTTTGTCATGAGATGAAACTTATTATGGCTGCAGTTAATAAAAGCCCAGACCGACTTGCGCTACATATTTATACGGTTATAATGAGTTCACGTTGGCAAAAACTATGATACTTGCTCAACATACTGTCCAAAGGTGAACGAAATACCTGGAGATACCGCCTCCAAAGGATCTGTGACGCACGCAAGACCATGTGTCTGGCATATACGTTAAGTTAAGATCTCAATATTTTTTAAAATATCGTGGGCAGATACAGGTCACGGTTTATTATGAGACGCCTTAAATAGCTTGTAGAATTGACACATCATTAATCGAAATGTAAATTTCAGGTGGTAGAGGTGATAAAAATAATGTGTAAACATGTTAATGTGAAGTGACTATCGACACAATGATTGAATTCTGTTAAATATCGATGTTTTGACGTTTAACAATGGAAGATAAACAACAGGAAATGAAATCAGAACAAGAGCAACAAAGAAATAATATCGGGCAAATATCGGTTGATCGGAAGAAGAAAACATGTCGTTTGCCATGACTGAAGATAAAAACATTCAAAATAAGAATAACAACAATTTTAAAAATGACCAAAAAAGAAAAAAAACGACGACAATCCGAATAAAGAAGAACTGAAATCATCTGAAGACAACCGAGATGACAAGCAATAAGGAACGTGTCGCATCTGTCGCCCGTTTAACGTGCAGACAGACAACCCAGTAACCTACTTAAGCTATCTGCAACATCGTTCTGTTTGTGACCTCCCTCACGCATACTTACATGCTGATTTATGAACGTGATTAGACAAACGGTTTAAAACAGAGAGTGGGTTAAGAACAGAGGGTGAAGGAAAAGGAAGAATGACGAAAAAAACGTGTCTAAGCAGTTGGAGCCACCGACAAAATGAGGAGATTGCATTCAATCAATCTAAGGGAAGAATGAATACGTAGACAACAGTGTCTTCAGCATCTATCCACCGGCTCTTACAGGTACATTCCCCACTCCAAATACCGCCAGTCGGTCCTCATCGTCGAATCTTTTAATTCAAAGTTACATAAATATTTCTATTCCACCTTCATCTTTTTTCTTCTATTTCCGATATAACTTGTGGTTGCTTTCCTCGGTCTGCTCTTCCTGGAAACACAGTTCTGACGTTTTCTACCTTGGCAGATCACACACCGACCTCGGCGAGAGGGTATTGGCTTAAGGCACTTTTGGCAGACACAAAGGGAAGTGGTGCTACGCTGTTTACGTTTTATTTTTATTACGGACACTCATCT
>BOPN01002678.1:150000-162500 GCA_017312705.2 Penaeus japonicus | reverse complement strand
ATTTAGTAAAGGCTTCATGCATTCACATTATTCATACCACACAGGGACATTAGATTAGACCCTTTAATTGTCGAAGATGGTTATTTACACACAGATATCAATATAAATGCAACAAAAAGAAAAATAATAAAAAAAACTACAACAGCGGGATCGGGAAATGTAAAAGGCCTACATAATCCAGACTACTGCACTGCTTGTTACGTTTGTCTTTACACACTCTTACCTCTCACTGTTGATCTGAAGCTTGAAAATAAACAAAAAGAATAGTAATGAAACCAAATGAAGTCATGTTTACAGGAAAGAGAGAAATAGTACATCAATGGACTAAAAGCGGAGTAATTTGTACTCTAATGTAAAAAAAATGAAGCTTTGAGCCATATGGTAGCATGAGGTGGGGCGATATAAACAGTAGTACTTGTCCAAAGTAAAGCATGAACAGCAGCGTCAAAGCTTTTATCCTCGAAGCTCTTACTCTATTCACAAAAAAGTTGCCAAAAATAATCCGTGTACATTATGCTACGTACACAGGACTAAGAGTGCATATACGGAGAGAGCAACACAGGCAACGAACATAAGTTCATCTTGTTGTTGTTGTCGAGCACTTAAAGTGAGCTCGTGGAACCTTTCCCCGGCTGACCACCTGACTTCCATTTCATTTAGGCTCGCCCTCAACGCGTCCATGCCGACATTCGTGTCTCTAATCGCTGTCTCGTCAACGCCTATGTCATTCCCTTGAGTGGGAAGGTGTTCGCGAGGCCAGATGTCTGGGCTGGTGCCGTGGGACGTCTTGGATTCACTCGCGAGCGACCCTTCTTCGACTCTCTCGTTGCTTGCCGTGCCCATCGTGTGTTCTTCGTCTTCGTCGATATAAGTGAACCCTACGAGAGTGCTACGTTCATCCCAAGACACGTCAATCGGCGCGTGTGTTTCGCGTAAATATTCATCGTTTATGTCAGGTTCGGACATTCGATTCCTGACTTCGTGAGTAAAGTTTGGACTCTGAACTTCCGTTTGCCCTGATACTGGTCTGTGAACGACTGTAATAATCGTACCAGAGTCTAGAGACGAGGATGAGTCACTTTCAGACTCATCTTCGAATTCCAAATCTGATTCGCATTCTCTTTGCTTCGATTTTCCGAAGGCGTCGTCATCGACACGGTCATAAACGAATTCGCAAACAGAGGCCTCGGGAATGGCATCAGTGAGGTCACGCGACTCAGAGGAGAACTCGGAAGGGGAAACGGGGTAACAGTCTTGTAGCAAGTCTGGTAACATGCTTAGGGTCGGCGGTGACGAGGGTGACATGAGAGGTGAGACTGATGGCGATATACTTGAAGGGCTGGAAGGAGATGATAAAGAAGTTGATGGTGAATTAGAAGGGGAATGTGAACGAACTGATTCTAAGGGCCGATTCGAACGAGGTAAATGTAAATAGCACGGCCTTTCAGCTGATGACGGAGATGAGGATGTGGGGGATGACGACGACGGTGTTACGTGAGTTAAAGATGACTTTGATTTTGAAGTTAACGATAACGATTGTGATTTCGATTGCGAAAATGATCTTATTTGTGAAGAATGCGTAGCTAGCGACGAAGAGGAGATCGAAATATCATTTATTGACGACGACGGTTGTGACGATTGTGGGTGTGACGTGGACGATGAGGGCGATGTCGCACTTTCAGACCCAGTCGATATAGCCGCACCGGCTTCGGAAAACGAAACTATAACCGGTTTGATTCCCGGTTCGTCGCTGACTAACGGTATGACATCATCCTCTTCGGTGTCCCCTTCTCCCCTCATCTTAAGAATATATGACCGCGTCCACTTCCGGCCGTCAGAACCCGTGAAATTAAACTCCAAGGTCCTCCCCGGTCTCGCCCCCTCACACCCCCCTCCGCCATCATCCTCCGGATTCAGGTGAACATCTGTTCCTACATCGTGCAATGCCTGAGCGCCTTGCATATCGGTCTGTTCTAACACTGAGACAGGATTCTCGGGGCCGAATCCTTCCGTACTGACAGCTTTCCTCTCTTTAGAAGGCGAAGGACTACGTTGTCTGCCAGCAAATACGTTATGAAAATCACCTTCGAAGAACTTCTGAGCAATCGTGGTCTGGCGCCGCGTAATGACGTTCTGCTGAGAATCGGAAACAGCAAGAAAGTGTTCGGTGTTGCCGTCTTTCGGTGGAGCGTTATCCGCTGCGACACTCGGGGCTCCGGCGTCAAGATCAGTTACGGTAATCTTTGGAATGAGGAATGCCGGTCTTGCGCGGTATTTGGGCGAGTGCGTGCCGGGCCCCGGGCTCGTTACTTTAATCTTCGCCATGCCTGCATTATCTTCCTCGTCGGCGAATCCTCCCTCGCTGTCTGACCCCTCGGACCTCCCCAAGCTCTCACTACTACTGCTGTCTACTGGACTACTTGCGCGTTCTGGACACAGCTGTAACGTGAATGATATCTGACTAAGGAACTTTGGACGCTGACTTTTTTCATCGATCGTTTTGTAATAGATGGGCACCGCGTCGTCAGCACGAGAATAAGTGTGGCAGCCCTTCGGCATGTGTTGGTCAGCCATGGGTAAGCGCCCACGAGTCTCACCTACCATGAAGCTGCTGTTAGTACAACCCTGAGACATACCTAGGGAAGCTTCACTACTGCTATCGTCTCCACCTTCATCCCAAGGCTCACCCTCCCCACCCTGCTCCGAAGTGTCACTTTGGTGCACTTCTTGCCCCTCAGAGGTCGAACTGATCTCGACACTACCAACTGCTTGTTGACTGAGGCAATGTGTCTGAGTGAGGACCTCTTGGCGAAGGTCTTGACTCTCACTTTGGCTTTGTACACTCTGACCTTCCACCACTAGACTTGAGAACTCTTGAAACGTTTGTGAACGCATTGTCTTGGCTTCTCGTGTAACTTCGGACATTTCATCATCAGAAGTTTCTATCACACCCTCACTCTGAGCTCGGCGACGGGACTCTGACCCAGGTGAAGCCTCGTCCTCTACAATTTCTAAATCTTTAAGTAACGCATCCGAGAATGCTTCATCTATCGAAGTATCTAACTCTGTCCCCTGAAGAAGTTCCTCCCATGAGTCTGCTAATTCATCACGATCGGTTATTGATTTACTTACAGTCGAACTAACAACTACGGAAGACTTTTGTTCTAACTTATGAGATATCTGTTGACTAGACTGTTGGAAAAATGCAGCTATTTCCCTACGTTTCTTTTCCGCACTTTCGGGTGACATGGAGGCCTCATACTGTCCTTGCGCATATACAGCATTTGGAGTAATAGAAGAGGGAGTCTGCCGCTTTTTAGGCTCTTTACCCCATGGTATATTAGCTGCTGTTGCGGGTTCTGGTTTAGTATTAGCAGGGTAAAAGGCGAGACTCTGTGGTCTCTTCTGCTTTGCTTGCAAAAGATCCACAGGGATCTTGAGGCTGACGGACTGGACAGTTCCTCCTTGTTCCGTTTTCTCCACAAGAGCAGAGAATCGTTCGGTGTGGGAATCATGGAAGCTTCGTCGTTTCTCCAAGAACGTTGACTCAGGTTCGGCAGGTGAGTCTGGGGTGCCCTGGCTCTCAAACTTAGCCAGACCCATCTTAATTATACCAGAGTTTGAGTGCCGTAGTTGTACCGTGCTGGACGACTCAGAAACCTCGGATTCTGTCATGTCTGCAAAAGCTGCAATATTCTTCCTGACCAAACCAGAACTTGAATGTCTGAGACCTGGCGATGGAGTGAGCTCTGCCTCATTCCTGTCAGGTAAGCCCTGTTCAAAGGCAGCTAAGGTCTTCTTAATCAAACCTGAACTCGATCTTCGCACGACACCTCTGGGTGGGGGAGATGCCTCTCTTGAGTCACAAGGAGACCCCGTGCTCCCTCCATCCTCAAACTTCGTAATCTCCTTTCTGACCTGTGACGTGATTGTTGATGGGTCTTTCCATGGTATTGCCTTCTCCTCGTCCGACTTTTCGCTTGTATTTATTGCTGATTCCCACTTCTCACACTGTACTTTACTCAGACGTTTTACACGTTGGCTACCCTCGACTGTTCCACCCTCTTCAGCTTTAGAAACCCCGCCATCCCACTGCAGAATTTGCTCTTTGCTTAATCGCTTAACCCTTTCTTCTCGCTCCTTAGTAACTGCCATTGATTCTCCTGAAGCTAAATTTTCCCATTTCTCCCTCTTTTCCTTATTTCTCATTTTAACTACCTCGGTATTTATCACAGTAGTATTTTCATAAACATGGTCTTCCTTATCTACGGTCTCCCATTTATTTATCTTATTTTTCCCAATTTTCTTAACTTCAGTTTTCTCTTTAACAACTTCCTCTTTCGAAGCAACATTTTCCCATTTGTCAACTTTTAATTTACCAACTCGATTTGCCCATCCTACACCATCGGCTTCTGCCTGCATGACTGCGCTACTACTGATATCAGTTTTCTGCCCAATCACTAATTGTGATTTAACCTGCTTTTGTGCTTTATTTTCAATAATGGTTTCATTCTCTTTCGATTGACTTTTCCCTTCTAATAGTTTTTCCTTACTCTTTTGAACATAACGACCTGATACATCTGAAGCTACACCTTCCTTCCAGGGCTTACTGGAAGATGAAGACGATGTTGATGAAGTGACTGCCGTTTCCCACACGCTGGAAACCTTACCTTGAGAATTGAGCTGGATTGATTCTCTAATTGGTTCTAAGTTTGCGGACGCACCTGCAGTTTTTGTTGATGCAGCAGTCTGGTCAAATTTATACGCTGCAGATGCAACGTTCTTGGCATTGGTCGTAAATGGGGGTCCCGAGACAGGGGGGGAAATGGCTGACGGTTGAGAGGATGATAACGACTGAGTGCGTTGGTGACGACCTCGGTCACCAGAGGTAGGATGAGGTGGAACTATGCTGTCAGCAGTTTTGGGTTTAGAAACAGAATCTGGAACACTGCCCCATCTAGATACCCCTTGCTGGGATGTAAAATTGGTGGCTGGTAGAGGAGGAACATTAAACTCGTTTGCTTTGGGTTTCAAGGTGTTATCAGGATTGCTGTTCCAACGAGAAACCTTCTTATGCTGCTGTTGTTGCTGCTCTCGAGCCTGCTGCTCTCGAAGCTGCTGTTGACGCATGGCAGTTGTTGGCAGAGGTGGCACAACATAATCTGTTGCTTTCAACTTTGAGGAAGTAATACTAGCTCCATTTTGGTTAGCCTGTTTGAGGAATGTGCTCTGTTCCTTTGTTTCTGACTCGGCGACATTCTTAAGAGACTGCGACAGCCTTCCAAGTTCTACATTCTGAGAACTGATGTTCTGAACAATAGGTTTTGATGGTATATTCTCCTGCAAGGTGGATACAGAAGAACTCTTTGCACGAAAAGTGTCACGTGTTGAAGGAGTGAAAGTAGAACCAACAACTTTTACTGAAGACTTTTGAATACTACTTGTGCTTTCAGTTAAACAGGTTACAGAAGAACTCTTTGTTCTATCTGTTTCTTTAATAGCAGGGGCTCGGCCGGCAAACATACCCTTTCTCATTACTTCAGGACTTTCAACTGATTTTGGTGAGCCTGGAAGTGAAGATACAGAGGAACTCTGGCTTCCGAATGATACCTGATCGAAGGAGAAGTTCTTATTGAAGGCTCGGACTCTCTTCTGGGTAGGCAATTGTGCTTTTTCTGGTAGGGAGGACACAGAAGAGCTCTTAGAGCGATCCATGTCTGGTGATGTAATCTTATTAACCTCATGGCCAGAAGAACCCTTCTGACTCTGTACACGACGGAGTCCTGGCTTCTCCTGAGGAGATTTAGGCAAAGCTTGGACAGGTGGCTGCTTCTGGACTGGCTGAATCTGCTTATGTAATTGCTGAGGTTGGACTTGGACTGGCTGATTTGGCATCTGGCCCTGCAGAGGTGGCATCTGGACTTGCTGAGGAGGCATTTGAACTGGCTGATGTGGTATCTGGACTGGCTGAGGTGGTGGTATCTGGACT
The DNA here is from genome assembly GCA_017312705.2 of Penaeus japonicus. Classification (NCBI taxonomy): domain Eukaryota; kingdom Metazoa; phylum Arthropoda; class Malacostraca; order Decapoda; family Penaeidae; genus Penaeus; species Penaeus japonicus. The sequence goes on along the minus strand of BOPN01002678.1, from coordinate 156,511 downwards.
GGCTGAGGTGGTGGTATCTGGACTGGCTGAGGTGGTGGTATCTGGACTGGCTGAGGTGGTACCTGGACTGGCTGATGAGGCATCTGGACTGGCTGAGGTGGCATCTTTACTAGTTGAGGCGGTATCTGAACTTTTGGAGACTGCACTTGAGCTGGTGGAGAAGTGACTGGACCAATAACCTGAGCAATGAATGGCGTGCCACTTGGACCACTTACATGAGTGCCCTGGTGTACTTTAGGCTGGGAACATTCCATAAAGACTTCGTCATCATTCATTTCTGGATCATCATCACAGTAAAATTCTTCATTATCTACATTTGATCCACGGCCAATGGAGTTCTGACTACCGGTCCTGCCTGAAGCAGAGAGACTCCTTCGGCGAACAAGCTCTTCACGAGACTGATGGCGGGTGAGTGCCGCGGTAACCAGCCCTGCGGCGCCCTCGATGCTGCCCTGCCGTGTGACGGGCGTTCTGGTAAGTGGCCGCGCCCCTGGGCGAACACCCTCCTGAGACTTCTGCCTCTGGTAAATGGTGCTTGTTGTTGAGGTAGATCCAGCTACCTTTAGAGATTCTTCATCAAGCACTGCCTGTTGTACGGCACTTAATTGCTTTCCTGGTTGGAGAACTGCTTGCTGTGGTGGAGACATCTGTTTTTGTGCCACAGATGCTGCTTGTACTGAACTTAGATTTTGCTTTTGGATGACAGTAGTCTGACTTTGGTATGTTGTTGCAGCTTGCATCTGATGTGTTTGCTGTTGGAGTTTCTGTTGATTCTGCAGCTTTTCTTGCTGCTCTTTTATTAGCCTTTGTTGTTCTAATATCTGTTGTTGTTGATGCAGTATTTGCTCTTGCTGTATCTTAATCTGAAGCTCTTGTTGTTCTTTTAACAACTCTTGTTGCTTCAACATTTCCTGTTTCTGTTCCAGTTCCCTTTGCCTTTCTTCTTCTTGCTTTCTTAGTAATTCTTGTTGCTTTATCAATTCTTGCTGTTTTTGAATTTCCTGTTGGCGCTGAATTTCTTGCTGCTTTTGCATTTCTTGTTGCTTCCTAAGTTCTTGCTGTCTCTGTAATTCTTGTTGTCTCTGTAATTCCTGCTGTCTTTGCAGCTCTTGTTGTCTCTCTAGTTCCCTCAGTTTTTGCATCTCTTCTTGCTTCTGCAGTTCCATCTGTCTCTGCAATTCTTGTTGTCTTTGCAATTCCTGTTGTCTCTGCAGCTCCTGTTGTTGCTTCTGGAGTTCCTCTTGTTGTCGCTGTAGTTCTTCCTGTCTTTTCAGCTCTTGCTCAAATAATTCCCGTCGTCTTTCTTCTTCTTGCTGCCTTTGCAACTCTTTCTGTCTTTCTTCTTCTTGCTGCCTTTGCAACTCTTTCTGTCTTTCTTCTTCTTGCTTTCTTTGCAGTTCCAACTGTCTTAGAGCTTCCTGCTGTCTTTGCAACTCCTGTTGTCTCTCTGCTTCTTGTTGGCGTTGCAATTCAAGTTGTCTTTGTGCCTCTTCTTGCCTTTGCAATTCAAGCTGTCTCTGTGCCTCTTGTTGCCTTTGCAATTCAAGTTGTCTTTGTGCCTCTTCTTGCCTTTGCAATTCGAGCTGTCTCTGTGCCTCTTGTTGCCTTTGCAATTCGAGCTGTCTTTGTGCCTCTTGCTGCCTTTGCAATTCGAGTTGTCTTTGTGCTTCTTGTTGCCTTTGCAATTCCAACTGCCTTTGAGCTTCTTGCTGTTTTTGCATTTCCATCTGTCTTTGGGCTTCTTGTCGTTGCTGTTCCAATTTAATTTCTGCTTCTTGTTGCCTTTGTAATTCCTGCTGCCTCTGTTGCTCTAGCTCTTTTTGTTTCTGTAATTCTTGTTGCCTCTGTAACTCTTGTCTTTTCCTCGCCACTTCCTGCCTTTGCAGTTCTTGCTGTTGTTCAAGTTCTTCTTTTTTCTTCAATGCCTCCTGCCGATGCAATTCAAGTAGTCTCTCCTCATCTTCTTCTTGTCTTTTCCTTAGTTTCTGCTGTTGCTGCACATGCTGGTGAACACCCTGCCACACATTGTAAGATTCAGAACTCAATACTTCTGTACCTGTGACTGTGTTCATGCGCCGAAAGTTGGCCTTCTCTCGGCTGCTAGATAGGTCTGAATCAACAGAGCCAGCTCGCACCATTTCAGTCTTCCTTTGTTCTTCGCCAAAACTCAGCTGCTTATTGATAGCAGCCTTGTGGACGGCAATCTTGACAAGCATCTCAGGAGTGAACAATTTTGAACTTGGATCATCTGCTAGAGCCTGTTCCTCATCACCAGGATTTCTTGCAGTTCCAGGATTCACTCTGTCGAGATGCTGGTGGTAGGTCCAAGTGTCTTCACCTTGATTTTCGATATTATCTAGTTTGCTAATCATACCTGCAACAGATCCAGCACTCTTTGTGCGAGAGACTTTATGTCCAGTCCATTTGCTGACACTTCCCTGCTCTTCTCCTGACATCTGCTTTTGAAGCTGGTTCTGAATTCGACTGACGTAGTTTGTTTTGACGACCTTGTCTGTAGTTATCTTATAAAAACCTTCAAGTCTCTGTTTTTCTTCAAAGCTCTTCTTGCGCCTACCTGCAAGGTTACCAAGAGGTTTGTAGAATTCTGTGATTCCTGGTGGCATAGCGGGGGTAGACTTGGACTTTGATAACAGGTGTCCTTGTTGCTTCTCTGCAATGAACTGATACACAGGTGCAGGAGGACAAGGTTTGTATATCGATTCTGCTGAGCCAGAATCTACCCGCTGTGGGACAGGTGGTGGCTGAGGACACTCACCCCTCTGTGGCAATGGTGGAGGTGCCTCAGTAAATTCTGTCTCATTCTCTACTTCACCAAAAGGTCGACAATCTGGGACAGTTGGTTGAATGGCTAAAGTTGTTGGTCGTTTAGGTGGCACAGCAGGTCCTTGAGCAAACTGCTGACGAGGAGGAATCACAGGCACAGCCGGTTGCTGCTGCTGCAGAATAGGACTCCTCTGTCGCTTCTTTAAGTCTTGTTCGGTGGTAACTGAATGAGCCTGAGCTTTTTCCACAAAGAAGTCTGACTTCTTCATTACATCACGTTTTTCAAGCTTCTGGAAGACCTTACTGGGCTTAATAATGGAAGGCTCATGATGTTTGTGAAATATTCCTGGCAGCTGAGCTTTTGTTCCAACTCTGTCGAAAGGTTTGATTGAGAAAACTTCACCTTCATCATCCGAGTCTTCAGAATCACTCTTATCACTATCATGCTCGACTTGTTGGATTGCAGGTTTCTCGACAGGCATGTTAGTGGCTGGACTGTGAGGACTGATACTCTCTGCTGAAAATGATGTCACAAGTTTACTGTACTCCTTCTTTGACATTCCACCTGATTTGGCGACTACAGGTTTGTGTATGAAACCAACATCCTCCAATGAACCTGAATGAATAATATGCTGCCAGCTCTCTTTCATTACACTAACATTATTTTGTGAACGACTCTGTAGGGGTTGAAATTTATAAGGAGTTGGCTTTGGCTGCCACAAATCACGGTAAGTTTTCTGTCGGTCTTGGACAATATGAGTACCAGCAAAATGTGCAGCAACAGAGTCTCCTTCTTTATTGACTTCCTCTTTTGAAGTCGTTGGCTTTTCAAAACGTTTCTTTGCTGCCCTGATTTTCCAAGGAATATCTTTCCTGTCCTTTCGGCGGGATCCTTCCTGATCACTGAGTCTACTGTCAGGCGTCCCATCTCGAATTTGATTGCCCTCTTCATCCAGCATTGGTTCCTCTTCCTCCTCGTTTTCATGTTCGGTACTCGGCTGCCTCACCAACTCCTCTCTGGACTTGCACTTACCAATTGCCGAGCTGAGGACAACCCGAGCTTCACTACGGCTTTCCTGCCTCTCAAGCGAAATGCGATCGCTTGAGGGTGTCGAGTGAGTCGAGTGTGTCCTAAAGGTCTTGCTTGGCGATTTTGAACTCGAGCTGTCCGAGGAGCGAGACCTATGACTGTGTTCTTGGTTCATTTCATCAACTTTCATTACAATGCCTTTGGCTTCATTAAGGTTGACGCTGAATTTAAGTCCACCTGTGACAACAGCAGGACTGCCTGGCCCTGAAGAGGCATAAGAGGAAGAGTGTAGGATGCCTGAGGAACTAGACATCATGACACCACTTGCATTTCTCTCCGGGCTGTGCTGCACTACCATATCTGCGTCAGCTTCCTCATATTCCTCATCATCATCTTCCTCGTCTTCATCTTCATCTTCGCCTTCGTATTCCTCATCATCATCCTCGTCATCCCCATCCTCATCACTGTCATGATTGTGAGTTACTATATTACCGTCTTTGTCTGCCATCCTGCCCTGCTCATCAACCTCTTGGTCCTGCATGACGCCTCCAAGTGAAGTCTGGAGGCGGTCGATGAGCGAGAGCAGTTCCGTTCCCTGTCCCCCCTGACCCTCGGAGCCAGAAAACGTCTGGCTCTTCGACTTGGAAAGATTAGTCTTGAGCTTGTCTAACACTGAATTAACTTCGCCTATCAACTCGGTGCTAAACTCATCATCGTCTGTGTGCATCTGCCCCTGACTCCCCCCGCGATTCCTTAGAACGGCCTCCTCAATGTTCGCCCTCACCCCCTCCATGAACACGGCCAGCTCGTCCTGGTTTTTACTCGAATCGTCCCCTGACTCCGTGCCCGAATCGAACATGTGCTCCTCGCTCGACTTAGGGTTACTGGAAGGGAAAGAGTAAGAAGAAGAGGACCCACGCGCTGAAATATTAGCCCCCGCGTGTGTCCCGCCAGAAGAGGAAGCCCCGTCACCAAAGCGTTGTCTATATTCCTCAAGTGACGCTTTCAACTGATCGAAAACTATGGGTTCCAACTCACCCTCACTGCTACGCAAATCAGAGTCTTTTGTGTTACTAGTGGCGGATTTGGACATTGCCTCGAATCTAGAGTGCGCCGTCGAGGTCTGACTACGTGACCCTCGACTCTGGTCATGGCCGCTCAACTCCTCACGGAGACCTGCAAAAAACAACAGTCGTGACTATGGTGATCCTTGGAAAATGGTAATAATAATAATGATAATAAGGTGATAGATAAATAAATGTCACTTATTTTCAGCATCGATCAAATGTCTTATTTATTAAACTATTACCTAGAATATTCAAAACATGTCATGCGGTCTTTGTAAACATCACATTACGCACCATTATTATCAACTATCACACCACGCAAAATAGAACAGAATAATATATAAATAGAATATTAATAGGGTTCAATCACAACGCGTCCACGAAGCAGAAAATACATTACCTTTCTTTTCGGCCACGAGCGCCTTGAGGCGCATTCTGATCTTCCTGCGGTCTTCATATTCATCGCAGGAGTCAAGCTGCAACAGAGGAAAGGACAATCAGTCATTCGGAACAAGAAAAAACGGGGGCGAAGTGATAAGAAATGACAAGAAATTATGTGAAATGTACACGCATTTCCGTGGAGACGATCCTAATTCAGTCATTTATGTGAAACCGGAAAAAACACGCGTTTCTGCGGGGACGGCCAAAAGGATTTAATGATAAGAAATAGGAAGAAAGAGTAAGAGAAATACGCAATACTGTACAGGCGTGTCTGTTACAATTACTGCGAAGGGACAGGAGGGAAACGAGAAAATGAAAAAGGAGGAAAAGCGAAGAATCGCGTGTTTCTTTGGAGATGGACCAAATGCATTTGGTTATCTGAAATGGGAGGGAAACGGAGATGAAACACGAACTTTAATTTTGATAGACATGGTAGGGAACACGAATGCAGACAAAAACAAAAGTAACGATCAAGCTTTGGAGCAGAAGAACAATAGTAACCTGTAACCCACGTAACCCCCTTCCCCCAAAAAAGAAAAAAAAACTCAAAGAAATAACCATCAACAAAACAGTGGAAAACTAACAAAAGCAAAACGTAATTCCTTCCCTGCCCCTCCCCCCTTCTCCCCCTTCCTCCCTCCCTCCACGCAGGGCGTAAACATAATGCCAGCCGGAGGAGGTGCCATAAAAGGTATGGTACCGTTCGAGAAGGGTTGTAGACGCAGCCGTCGCTTATGTTGGCTCAGAGGCATTCGTTGGATACGAGCCATCATCCTCATCACACTCCTGCTGTTACTTGCGGTCCGGGACCCCCTAGCTCCTCTCCTCGGTCCTGCTCAACCACGTTATACACGTGACGAAGCCAATGTTAAAACGCCGTTGAACTTTCTAGTTCCCCTTGAGTTTGTTTTCTGAATGGTTTATATTTGTAGCACGTACTATATAATATGTTCGTAATCATTACAAGTAAAGAAACAAAAAATACTAAGTTGTTTCATCCGAACGCCGCCTGTGCCCTGAGTAACCTCAACCTCCTCTCTTCCCAAAGTGCAACTGAACAGCAATACATATTAATGTTCCTTATCAGTTTTAATCAACGGAAGAGGGAATAATTTTCCAAAACAGTATACATCCGACCGCAATACGCAGCTCAGCGTCAGCTCTCACACTCAGCAGAGAAAAGAAAGTA
>BOPN01002678.1:140000-142500 GCA_017312705.2 Penaeus japonicus | reverse complement strand
ATAACTCACTTACATACCACAGATAAAACAGGAATGAAGCAGAGAAAAAATAAATCGAGAGAGCGAGAGGGAAATAAATACTTGTGAGAGAGACAGAGAGAGAAAAAAAAACGGAACGGCGAGCTGTTCCTCCACAAACAAGGACAGTGACGAAGCATGGCCAGTTCAGTGACGCAAAGAAAAAAAATACCAGACGTATTTTTAGACGCTGGGAAGTCGGGACATGCCTGCTGACATCCGCGTAATGCGGTCGCGGGAGAGGGCTACGAACCTACACAAATTACGTAAATAAAAGTTTACGTTCGATTAAGATGTTATTCTAAATTCTAAGCTCTTTTCAAAGTGGAAAGTCATGATCTAGAGCTAGATTTTATGTGGTATGAACTATCATTGAATAAACAAAGTTGTATAATTCATGCAATTAATGTTCTAGTAATATTGTAATGTCAAGATAATAACGATTGCATTATTTAAATTAGTCTTATGCAGAACGAGCGATAAATCAAATCAGTTGTACACAATACAAATTATATATTTGGTGAAAAAAATGGAGCATACATACCCTAAAGCGAATCATGCATGCGTGTTTTTTTATCCAAAAGAACAGGAACTTGAAATATTCTACATCCCGCATGATATCATGAAGACAAACACGACTGACGTTTGGAAACACAATGCTAAAGCTTGTAAGTCTTTCAAACTGATTATTAAAGAATTGCACTAAAGCTCTTTCCGTGTACAATAATAACAACAACAATAATAATGACACTACTACTGATGATAATAGTAATTACAATTAATATTAATTAAAGTAATAACAACAATAACAATAATAACAAGAAGAAAAACGATTATTATTATGATCATAATCATAATCACCGTAATTATTACTATCATTATTATCAATATCATAGTAATAGCAACAATAATAATAATGATAACTACAATGATAATAAGTATAATAACAATAATAATAGTAATAATAATAATGACAATATAAATAAAATACAACAATGATAATAAGTATAATAACAATAATAATAGTAATAATAATAATGACAATAAAAATAAAATACAACAATGATAATAATAATAATAATAATAATAATAATAATAAATAATAATAATAAATAATAATAATAATGATAACAATAATATTGATAACAATATTAATGTTATTAATAATAACACCTTGATAATAATAACAGCACACTAACATATGTGAGTGCATCCCATACAATATTTTTGACATAAGTAATCGAACAAGAAACTAGAGACAACGGACGGAGGAAATTCCCAATACATAAAGAAAAAAAGGAAGAGAGGAAAAAGAATAATACAGAAAAAAGTGACGTAGATAAAATAAAAGTATACATGAAATTCAGGACAACAGATCTATTGTGATTGCCTGTGACATTCCCGAAGGATGAGGAAGCACAAGTTTTCAGGGCAAGCCTCTCCTCACTCCACGACTGACCTAGGACTGCAGGGAATGCTGACCTCATTTCTTCTCGAGTCAGGTCAGGCAACTTTAGTGACCCTTATTTGTGTATGCCAAATGTTTTGGGTAGACGTTCTAAACAAACGTGCAATGACACGACTTATATACACATTTTATGAACGTATTCTGTTGTATTGTAAGGTATTACATAGGACTGTGAGTTACAATGCCGAGACAAGCACAATGCACATCATCATGAAAAAGACACCACAAAACACACACTGTATACATCCCCGCTCTCTTCACATCACAACTCTCGTAAAAAGGACACTTACTATGAATAACAAAGGATTCATCATCATGCGGGGAGTGGCTGGCTCGTTTCCTTCTTTTCGCCACCGCCTGGGACAGGATTTACAGGGCAGAGGGGGAGAGGCACCACAAAACACAACTACCGAAGGAGAGATGCAAATACCGTAGCAGGGAGGGACTGGTCCGAGTACAGGAACCCATCTATGATCGCCTTCACGATACCATCCATTAGTCGAGCGAGGAGTTCGTAGTCACAAGCGCAAACACGGGTCAGTCTTTTCTCTTTTCCTTCTTTCTGTGTCCTGGGGCGAATATATTCCGTTAGCTTTTTCTACTGTTTCTTTGTAAGTTTCTTCTTGTGTCACTATGGGGGTTGCGAACAGGCACGGCACTGGGGCCCTTTTTCTTCCAAGGGCTTGAGTCTGTGTTCAAGCGTCGGAGGGGGCACTGCTGTTCACCTATCCTTGAATGCGGTCTAAGGTCTGATGAGGTTGTCTTGAGGCGTCGTGAGATAAGTGTCTGGGCGGAGGTGGGCGTGAATGCAGCAGTCAGGTGAGACTGGGGCGGGGTCTGCGCTGCCCTCCCCCACGCGGCGCTCCTTCACACACCAACACAACGTCGGTCGCAGAACGGTTTGAGCCGTCGGTCCTCCCGACGCGCGTCCGGGGACCGGTATGGGTGCCCCACTGGCCGGGTAGGCATCGGTGGTACGGCACCCTTTGCCCCCCACCCCTACCCGTGCCCCCA
>BOPN01002678.1:135000-137500 GCA_017312705.2 Penaeus japonicus | reverse complement strand
CCCCCGGCGACATTGTGGCTAATCGCATTTTGGTTGGGGATCCGTGGGAGGTAGGAGGAGAGGGGGTGGGGGTGGGGGGGGGTGAGAGAGGAAGGAAGCGAGGGGGAAGCGGAGAGGAGAAATGGGAGGGGTGGGAAAGAGGGGGAACAGGAGGTTAGCGATGGGAAGGGAGGGAGGGGAGAGGAAGGAGAGAAAGATAGGGGAGGAGGGAGGGGGAGATTAAGAAGGGAGGACGGAGGGGAAGACTGGGAGTAAAGGAAGGAAAAGAGGGAAGGAAGAGGAAGAAGTGTAAGGGGGGAGAGTTTGAGTTTAAGGTGCCGGGAAGTCTAGGCGGAAAATCACTTGAGGATAAACTTCACCTACGTTTTAGTTTTATTCGATTTTTTCTAATTCAGGCGCCAGATCACGTCTTAGTAGGTATGATCTCTTAGAGACACCGGTGTGATTGTCAGTGTATGCATGTGTGTATATATAAATATAAATATAAATATAAATATAAATATATATATATATATATATATATATATATATATATATATATATATACTTATATGTATATATATATATGTGTGTGTGTGAATATATATACATATATATATACATATACATACGTATGTGAGTGTGCTTATGTACTTATGCATTTATTCACATGTATATGTATGTGTGAGTGTGTGTAAGAAGTCACAAATATGAAAGGACGTCAGAAATACATACACGACACATGCAGAATATTTCTAGCGTGCTCAGCGTTGTTCCCAGGGATATGCATTCACGCGATCCCATTCTGTTGCCAACTTAAATGGCCTAAAAAGTATGCGTAATGCACTATGTTAAGAGAGTCTCCCGAAAGCCCTAATTTGCATCACGACTTATTTAAAGCTGCATGCGTCTTAATTCACACTGTTCCTTGAAGGGAATTCCAATGCAACATCTATTTCTTTCTTTCTCTCTCTCTCTCTCAAAATATTTACACACACACATATACATACATATATATGTATGTATGTATGTATGTATGTATGTATGTATGTATATGTATATATATGTATATATGTATGTATATATATATATATATATATATATATATATATATATATATATATATATATATATATATGTGTGTATGTGTGTGTGTGTGTGTGTGTGTGTGTATGTGTGTGTGTTTGTGTATATATATGTATGTATGTATGTATGTATGTATGTATATATACACATATATACATATATGTACACACACACACACACACACACACATATATATACATATATTTATACATAGACACACAAATAGATATACAAACATAACATTTATGCACTTAGATGCATGGATATACATTTATACTATGTACAGGAAAAAAAAATAATAGGAAAACATATCAAAACATAAGGAAACTCTTTGATGCTGTAAATCTTCGAAGATAAAAAAGGAAAGAAATGCGAGAGAGAAAAAGCTGTTGCTAAGCTGAAAGAGAAGGAAGAAAAATGTGAACGCAGGCAGTCTATCCGTCAGTATTAGGGTATAATAATTTTCTGGGTTACGTCCCTTCCACCCCCCTCCCCTCCCCCTTCAGATACACTAATTAAAAACACCTGGGAAACCGAGAGATTTTTTTCACTCTTTCTTCTTCCCTTTCCTTTCTCTCCTTTTCCGTCTTGTGTGGTCAAAATGTCAGCCTGGCTTAATTGTTGTGATAAGTTAAAATAATTAAGTTCTGATTGGTCACTTCTAGTATATTACTTGTGACTGATCACTTCTACTAAATTACTTTGCTTCGATCACTTCTACTAAAGCGAATCATAATACCTAGAATTAAAAAAAAAAGAATAAGAAAAAAATTATATTCGCCAGTTAGCGTAACTTACGTCTACCTGGCCTCTTAAAACAAAATACTTCTATTTGGCCGCCTTTCCTGAACTGATTTGAACTGGCTAATTCCAGTACACCAATCGAGACTATTCGAACCCCTAAGACGAATCAGTCACACACCAATATAAGCTAAAAAGAATCCTTTCGCATCACACACTTTTTTTTATTCGATGTTCCCTTAAAGTACCACATAAATGGCAGTGTTTTCCCACTCGTGTTTACATTCCTCGAGGGAGAATCTAGAGGCTCATAAGAAGAGAATGTTTAAGGAGACCATTCGAAGCTTCGTAAAACAAGGTCGAAGGAACGAGAAGTATGTGACTCACGGAGATTTTGAGGAAGTGTTTTCGTCTTTTTTTTTCTATTGGATATGTTTATTTCGAGTTTCTCTCGTACTTTTATATTGTTTCTGGTTTATAGAAGAGATGGTTCTATGTCTTCTTTGTTTCTTGTTTATATTTTTTTTTTCTATATTCATCTCATTCCTTTTTGCGTGTTTTTTTTATCTGTGTCTGTCTGTCTGTCTGTCTGTCTCTCTCTCTCTCTCTCTCTCTCTCTCTCTCTCTCTCTCTCTCTCTCTCTCTCTCCCCTCTTAATCCCACGCCTTGTCTCCCATATCAGATCTCATGTTCG
>BOPN01002678.1:105000-110000 GCA_017312705.2 Penaeus japonicus | reverse complement strand
ATCCGCTGACAGGATGACTAAACCCGTGATTTGTGACACGGAGATTACAGCATCGAGCTATTTTTAGTCGAAATGTAATACGGAAGAGAGAAGAAAAAAACGAAGAAAAAGAAAAGAAAAGAACAAGAAGAACAAAAATAAGAAGAGGGGAAAGAAAACGAAGAAAAAAAAACAGAAGAAGAAGAGGTAGTAAAAAAAAGAGGACTTTGGCAATCACAAGACCACCTCGTCAAGACCAGAACTTGACCAGAGCGCGACCGAGGTTCAAGCTGAACCTCGAGACAATCTCTTCATTCTTCACAGCGATTCGAGAAGTGATGATTCCGTTAACAAAAAATAAAATAAAATAAAAATAAATAAATAAAAAAAAGATATAGGAAACTTCTTAACTCAGTCAACTTCAACCATGACTAGAAATGAGACCCCGAGGCATTATGCAACACCTCCTAACTGAACTTGCACCAGCTGATGATATGACGCGATCGGAGAAAAAACGAACCTCATTACAGCTGCTTTAGAAAAGGCTCTATGCGCGTTCGTGTACAGTCGATGGATGGCTATAGCTGCTTGCCCGCTCGTGGAGGGTATTCGTGGGCGTGTGACGTCGAGCGATATGGGCGAGATACGTTGGATACTGATCAAAGTGAGGGGCATAAAGAAACAGACAGGTATACAGACTGAGACATAATCATGCACATAATCACGAACATACACATATTGCGATACGTATACAAATACACTTAAACATTTATATGCATATAGAAGCTGTTATTGTATACGCACAGACACAGACACACACACACACACGCGCGCACACACGCACACACATACACACACACAAGCACGTGGGGCAAGGGAAAGAGGGCCTATTAAAGGGGTATAGGCCTATAAATAGCAAGACAACACTAGAAGTCACAAGAGAAAGGACTTGGGAAGGGGGTGAGGAGTGGAGTGGCGGCGGGTGGGGGGGGGGGTAAAGAAGGAAATGGGCGGGAGTGAGGGAGTAGGGAAGGAGGGGATGGGAGGTAGAGAGGGAGTAGGAGAGGAGGGGGTGGGAGGTAGAGAGAGGGGGAGAGGGGAGGAGGAGAGGGGAGGGGGGAGGGAAAGGAAGACGTCGGTCCGGTTTGAAACAAGATAGTGACATCCAGCAGACAGGTAGTAAGGCCTATCTCCCTCTGAAGGCCGACCTAAATTTAGCTCTTCCGGGGGATTTCTTATCGTAAGTACCATCTCCAAGCCCCAAGCCCTCCCCCCACCCCCCCTCCCATACTTCCTGCCTTCTTAAACTGCATCTCTCTCAAGCCTTTAACCTCCCACCCCCATCCCACCCCTCCCCCACCCAGGTTTATCGCTCTCCCTTCCTGAGAAATGCGTAAATAATCTGATATGAGATGCATGCGGATGGTAATAATTATCACGGACTAAATTTCGAGATATTTTGTCTGTCGAATATGTATTAAACTTACACACACACATATATACACTTAAACAAATCCATAAATACATACATACGTAGATGAACGCACACGCAAACACACATATAAACACACACACACACACACACACACACACACACACACACACACACACACACACACACACACACACACACACACGGTTGTAAGGCGATTAATCTTTGTGAGGTTTCCTATCAGCACAGCACAGGATTATTTACGTTGTAAGGTAACGGAGATCCTAAGGTAGATTAGGGGACGAATTTTGATGACGGTAAAATGATGATAGTGATGATGATGATGATGGCAATCATAATAGTGATAGTAATACTGATTGTAATGATAATGATTATAATAATGACAATAACAATCATAATTATTGTCACAATAACAATTACTATTATAACAATAGAAATATAGACATAACGACAAAATCAACAACAATAATAATCATCATCATGACATAATGATAACAATGATAATAATACATATACCATTAATAATGAAAATGATAACAATAATATGATGATGATAATGATGACGAAGAAGAATAAAACGGAAGAGCAATTACAGTTACCAATCAACACGCAAACGAAACAAACAAACAGACAAACAACACATGAAATGAACCGCCACCCGTACCTCCTCTTTGCTTGTTCGTTTCTGTGTCACTTTCCGGGCCGAAAGACCACGAGACTCTCGCCCCGATCGCTTTGCTGGAATTTATGACATTTCTGACTGGCGCAGCCGTCTCATGACTGCGCCTGAATCAATGACAGATGGTGGGTGCGGCAGATGGTCTTTCTCTACAGCTAGGTGATCACACGCACACACATATACGCACGAATAACATTTTAATTACGTATGAGGAAACATAAACATACATGTTCATGAGTACTTTTCTATGATTACAGCAACGTGTTAGCTCGTTTTAAGTTATCGAATTACATGACATGGACAAACACACACACACACACACACACACACACACACACACACACACACACACACACACACACACACACACACACACACACACACACAAGACACATCTGCCACCGTCCATGACAAGACATAACGTCACCCTGTTTACACTCATGACTCGGATCATTAGTGTCATGGCTTCGAAGCAAAGGGGCGATACGAGTGAGAGGCCGTCTCAGTGTGTCTGCGCGCCATTCATGACGTCATGAGCCACTGGGAGACAGTTAGGAGGCATTTGGCATCATTTCCCTTTCATTCTCCTGGTCGCATTTAGCTTTTGTGTCATTTGTACGTTTAGTTGGTATAGGGTCGTTTCTTTACTCTAGATACGGTTTCTCTCTCTCTCTCTCTCTCTCTCTCTCTCTCTCTCTCTCTCTCTCTCTCTCTCTCTCTCTCTCTCTCTCTCTCTCTCTCTCTCTCTCTCTCTCTCTCTCCCTCACTCCCTCACTCCCTCACTCCCTCACTCCCTCACTCCCTCACTCCCTCACTCCCTCACTCTCTCACTCTCTCACTCTCTCACTCTCTCACTCACTCCCTTTGTGTGTGTGTGTATGTGTGTGTGTGTGTGTACATGAGTGTGTCACTGTGTCTAGCTCTCTTCTCTCACGTGTGACATATGGTCCTATGGTCGAACGGGGGCATCGCAGCCATAAAACTGTTAATAACAAGTCGGAAATCATATCAAGAGATTACTTATACACTCTCTCTTTTTATACCTCTCTCTCTTTTTCCGCATCGAGATACGAATGCAAGGAATTTGATTTAATATAATGGCATTTTGGTCTCGGTAAATCCTCGGTCATTTTTCTTCTCTGGCGAATTTCATTTATTTTCTCTCTTCCTTCCTTTTTTGCCCCTGAAGGCTGTTAGCTTGACATTAGACAACCATTTTGTGGATGCTGCCTTTCTTTGGAACATTAATCAAGGAAGGAAAAATGGGTAAGGGCTTTGTGATCTAACGAAAAGGTAGGAAGGTGACCGTAATGTGTTATCTTTTTCTTGTGTGATAATGACTTCGCATCAGTGATTAAACATTTCCTTCGTCAAAAGCTACAAAAAAAATTCCAATTGTATAAATAGATGAATAAGAAAAATAACATAAATAAATAAATAAATATATACATACATATACATACATATATATATATATATATATATATATATATATATATATATACATATATATAATGTAATAATAATAAAAAAAACTCCGTATTCCATCATCATCGAACCGAAAGCAACATCCTGAACAGCGGTGCCACACAAAGGGAACAGCGACAACGCGGCGGTCATGGAACCATTACCAAGAGGAAAATCCCGTGACTAGGGCCGCCAGGGTACTTACTTTGCGCGAAGCCAAAGCGGAGCTGGAGACAGTGGTGGTCTGAGGTCCTGTGTTGAAGGAGGAGCTCTTGTGGTCAGTTACGACACCGTCCTTGGCGGCCGTGTTGCTGCTGTGACCACTGGCCTCCTGCGTGATGGTCGTGGCTCCGGAGCCATCTGACGTCATCCTGGGGGCGGGGAGGAAAGGCTTAGGATTCTCTGTGCTTCGCTTCTTTTCCTCGGCAGGATGAGGGTGCCAGGAAGGCCCCCCATGCGGTAGCGAAAGGGCGTGGAGAGAAATGAACGAAAATGAAATAAAGAGAAGGATGGGAAGAAAGTAGGGCAGACCTACTTGAAGGGATCAGTCAGTGTACAGGACGCTGGGTGTTGGGGGGAGGGCTATAAAGCGGGGGGGAGTGGGAGGGGGGGTGTAGAGCGAAGGGGAGGGAAAGGTGTAGAGCAAAGGAGGGGGGGGGGGGGGTGTAGATGTATGAGTATGGATATTTGTTTGTTTACTATTTGTCTGTGAATGCGTATGCGTACATGTTGATTTATGTCACTGAGGCAATTCATATAATAGAAATGTTCCTGTATAAAAGCAAGTATATATAGGTATATATATAGATATGCTTTTAAGTATATTACCAAATAAAATAAATGATCTAAAACACAATCTAAATATATACCTCCCTATAAAAATGCCTCAAACATAAACAACCTCCCTACAAATCCACCTATCACTTCAAAAGCAAAGCAAAGCAAAACAAAATGCACTCAAATAAAAAGTAAACAAGTAAAGATAAGTAAAAACAGGAGCTTCCCCCCCCCCTCAAGATGCACCAAGACCCACTAGAAAAATTTCACGAAGAAAATGGAAAGGTCAGTGTGTTTGCGGCTCCTGCAAGTGGCGCAGAAGGGTGTAACAGAAGATGCTAAGGTCTTGAGGCTTAGGCGGCGGCGCGGCACACGTAAACAAATAGACAACACCAGACGGACTCGTGGTGGCCGTGGTGAGGGGAAGGAGGAAAGGAAAGGAAAGGGAGAGGGGGAGGGGGAGGGGGAGGAAAGGAGGAGGAGGAAAGGAGGAGGGGGAAAGGGGGAGGGGAAGAAGGAAGGGGGGAGGGGGATGGGGAGATGGGGGGGGGGATGTACGAGGGTGAAGGAGGGGTAGGAAGGAAGAGGGAGACAGGAGGGGAGGGGGAGGGGGAGGGGGAGAGGGAGAGACAGAGAGAGTGGAAG
>BOPN01002678.1:92500-97500 GCA_017312705.2 Penaeus japonicus | reverse complement strand
AAACACACACACACACACACACACACACACAACCGAATGTTTTCTACCAAACTATATAATCTAAACTGCTCTAAAATAACCGTTAAGGATTATCTGATATCAAATTGTCAATTTAAAGAAAAAAACACCGTTAACTTAGATAATTATTATCAGATAACAGTTATATCGTGTCGCTAACTCTGATAACTTAAATTGGTATTTTTAGTAACGGTCATTGCGATTTCCTTTCCGGCTTGAATAAAATTGATGTCAAAATATCATTGCCATTAATATCATTTAGATATAATAGCATAATATTAGTAAAATTATTTTGATGCAGTTGATAAAAATAGCAGCAAACCATACCAAAAATGATAACAATAACGAAAATAATGATGATAATGATAACGTAAATAATCATAATAATAACGAAAACAATGATAACAATAACGAAGATAATGATAATAATAACAATAATAACCATTACTATCATTATTGCAATCATCACTATCATTGTTATACCAACAAGAACAATAGTAATGATAAAAATAACAACAACAACAACAAAACGTTAATGATAGCAAAAACCTGAGAACAGACAAACAAACAGAAAAACAAGCAAATCCTAAAGAAGATCTCATATTCCCGCACACGCGCTGTGGATCCCGCACATAAGGCTACAGATTGATGAAAGATACAAACATTGACCTCATTTTTACTCTCTCTTTCGCCTTGCCATTCGCAGTGCCACTTGCATGCAATGACGCGTTGCTTTGGCCATTTTTGGACCTTATTTCCTCTAGGAAAGTTTGGGGGGAAATCTCGTTTTTATCTCTCTATTTCGATCTCTCGATTTCGTGTCTGTGACTGTCTTGTTGCTCTCTCGTTCTCTCTATCTCTTTCTCTCTCGTTCTCTCTCTCTCTCTCTCTCTCTCTCTCTCTCTCTCTCTCTCTCTCTCTCTCTCTCTCTCTCTCTCTCTCTCTCTCTCTCTCTCTCTCTCTCTCTCTCTCTCTCTCTCTCTATGTGTGTGTGTGCGTGTGCGTGTGCGTGTGCGTGTTTTCATCATCTCTTTTCTGTTTTCACTCTATGCGAGTATGATTTCTGGTGCGTGATCATCGTAATATGTGATTTTTTTTTACATAAAAAAAAATCTTAACGTCTGAATATCCGGTTATGATTTTGCACACAGAACCCGAACGCGGGAACATGATATCCGAATGGTTTATAAAGAGTCTAAAGTCAGTTATTTAATCTTTCCTCAAAACCACTCCGCTCAAGATTTGTGGTTTGGGAGTTGATGGAAGACGTCGGACTCTGAAGAACATTGTTGATAATAACACCCAGGATGTTGCGAAAGGCCAGTATACGCAGTTTTAAATATTGATTTTTTTAAAACTTTCGTTGTGAAGTTACGAAACGCTAGTTACATTCTGTATCATTTTTAGAATCTATGCATCGTTTTATGTATACATATATAAACATATGGGCGCATACACACACATACACACACACACACACACACACACACACACACACACACACACACACACACACACACATTCACAGATACACATATATATCACTTCCATCATGCAACTTCGCGGCGACACACTCTAAATCACGCTTGTGGTCGACCCGCCCACAGTAGACCGGATGTAGAAGGGCGGACACAGCAGTGGGCGGGGGAGCGGACGCTTGTCACGTTCACAGCCCGATTAAAACATGTACCTGCTTTCACCAATACGTACATACATACTTGCATGCTTGTGTGGGTATATGTATGTATGTATATATATATATATATATATATATATATACATATATAAATATGTATGTATATATATACACATATATAAATATGTATATGTATATATATACATATATATATGTATATGTGTGTGTGTGTGTACGTGTTTATAAACATATACATAACATAATTATTCCTTTAAATGCAAGGAGAGAGAGAGAGAGAGAGAGAGAGAGAGAGAGAAAGATAGAGATAGATAGATAGATAGAGAGAGAGAGAGAGAGAGAGAGAGAGAGAGAGAGAGAGAGAGAGAGAGAGAGAGAGAGAGAGAGAGAGAGAGAGAGAGAGAGAGAGAGAGAGAAAAGAGAGAGACAAAGAGAAAGAGATAGATAGATAGAGAGAGAGAGAGAGAGAGAGAGAGAGAGAGAGAGAGAGAGAGAGAGAGAGAGAGAGAGAGAGAGAGAGAGAGAGAGAGAGAGAGAGAGAGAGAGATAAAGAGAAAGAGATAGATAGAGAGAGAGAAAGAGAGAGAGAGAATGAGATAGAGAGAATGAGATAGAGAGCGAGAGAACGAGAGCCAGAGCCACTTACCGGCCTCCGTGGCGCCCATGCGGGACAGGACATCGGAGAATCCCGTGACCTTGGAGCGGTCTTCGAGGAAGCTGCGTCCCTCCCTCATCTCTCCAGCGTCGTCTCCGTCGCGGGTGACGCTGAAGGTGGAACTGCCTGTGTGCTCGACGGTCGCACTCGAGGATGACGTCACCACACGCGAGCCTAGAGCCGGAGGAATGGGGGGTTGGGGGGGAGAGAGAAGAAAAAGATTAGAATCGGCGTGAGGTTGGGAGGTCGACCTGGGGCGTGACTCACCCCGACGTCAGCGAGACTACGGGCATTGGGGGCAAGAGATGGCTAATCCTTTGGGGCAACTGGAGGAGCTTATCTGCAATTCCACGTGTCAATGGGGAGGAGAAAAAAACAATATGTTGCACTATATATATATATATCCATGGGGGTAATTGTATAGGATTTCTTCAGGGCGGGATATACACAATGAGGTTATTTGTTACATTGAGTATAACCCCAAACAAACCACCATGACAGGCAACTGAAGGAAAAAAAATATTTATGGCTTCGTGGAAACCACAAGAGAAGTTGTATTCTTGCAAAATACAGCGTGAGGTCTGATGTATCAACGTCCATACCATCGTCACGACGTACACATGTTGCGGTAAAACACACCATATATAACACACTGAATGTCCACCTGTTGTTTGGTCAAATACAGAAGCAGGTAACGAAGCTACCCTTGTTGGAAAAAAGAATATGTTTTTATATGGAAAGCTTATTCCCCTTAAGCACTCGAACCTTTTGTGTTCAGAATCAAGCAAACCAAAATGTAAACAAGAGATTATGAATATGAGGGAAGCTACGCCACAAGCATTTATGAACAAGAACATCATTACAAATTCCCATTTTAATCGCGATCTTTTATGTGAGATAAAAAATCAAAAGCAACATTTGGAAGGAAATATAATGTCTTGTGTGTCTGTGTGAACACAGACAGACAGACACGCACACGTACACACACACACACGCACACACACACACACACACGGGTGTGTGTGTGTGTGTGTGTGTGTGTGTGTGTGTGTGTGTGTGTGTGTGTGTGTGTGTGTCCGAATATATATAAATATACATATATACATATATACATATATATACATATATATATATATATATATATATATATATATATATATATATATATATATATATATATATATATACTGTAAAATGGAACAAAGGCAAAAAAGCAGAGAGTAGATGAGACAAGGATGGTCAACAATGGACAGGTAACAAGCAGAACCCCGAGGCGAGCAGGAACCACCAGCGCAACAATGGCCGGTCGCGCGCACTCACGCCCGCACGAACGCATCACGGTTCGTACACAGGCAAACACTCATCACTCATTGGCTGCACATCACCTTTGGTCATGTCAGTTCACGCTTGTGTCTCTAGGGGGTTGGGGGTGGGGGGGGGGGGCGAGTCTGTGTTCATGTTGCCATTGCGTGAATGCAATTGTAATAATCGCAGTGAAAGGGAAATGACCTATTCCCGAATATAGGTTGCATGACATATTTGTTTATCTATGCTTTAAGTATGATGTAAGGGTGAGTGCACCTGCAAGAGTGACCAGACTAAACACCGGGACTGAGTTCTAGTTTGTCTTTAGTGTTCAAGCGTAGCAGGCCACTGGAGAGGCTGCCTGTACTCCTTACAGGGAACACCAACCCTATACACATACAAAGGACTTCTTAAAAACAGGAACCATGGCAAATCTAAAATCCCACTTCCTATCCGCGAACTCCAGCCACTTGGCAGCGAAAATGGAACCCGAATCGGCCCAGAGGAGGACTGCATAACGAGGCTGAGCGTGGAAGACGGAGCAAAGTACACGACCGGCTGCCGGGTGTGAGAAAGAGTCAAGGTGAAAAGCGCGCTACTGAGACAAGGTTCTCCACCCCCTCGCTACTCAAGGCCCCTGCAACGTAACACTTTTTAGTAAACACACGTGAACCTGTCGACTGAACCTTAGGATCGCTCGGAGTATGGAGTCTCCTTTGTAGGGTACTGTCTTGGTGATTCGCATTTAATCACACACGGGAACAGCCACTAATTAGCGCTTAATGTCATGTTTAAGTGGCTCTTGTAGTGACCTGAGCCTTCGCTGACCTCACCTTCGCCACCAGACTCTCCTACTCGTCTCCCCTGTGTCTCTACAATAAAACTCCTGAAGACAAGGTTTATAGTTACTTGTGTCTAAGGACTCTAAAATTGTCTAAGATGTGTATCAGCGAAGACTCGTGACACTGGCAGCTCACCCTAATAACACCCTCTTTCCTACCAATGAACCGTACCTCCCTCAGTGAACCTCGCGTGAGAGGGCTTCTGAACGTACAATCGGAAGATCAAGTTTCTTTGTACATCAGTCTTGATTTGCTCGGCGTGATTAACATGGATATTCCAAACACACTTTTCCGAAACTGATATCAGCGATAGCACGCAAGTCTAAGCAGTAAAAAAAAATCCATGAAATGTAAATAGATACCGATAATGATAATCATCATCGTCATTACTATTATAAATAAATAACACATACCTCAGCACACAATAGGAAAAGGTCAACTCACTCTCCCGCCATCTAACGTTCCCAGTCTACCTGAGATGAACTTCCCGTGAGATCAGAGCGGGATGAGACAACGCAAACCGTGT
>BOPN01002678.1:72500-87500 GCA_017312705.2 Penaeus japonicus | reverse complement strand
GATGTTCTCCCTCTGGAACTGGCACACGATGTCCAAATCTATCTACATAATAATAGGTAACATTGTCACTTCTACCTGATGGAAGACTTTGGTTTTCTGTGGGATCTGAAGGATGACCTGGACGATCCTTATCATCAGGATGACCCTTGTCATGTGGACGTTCTCCTTCTGGGACTGGCACACGATGCCCAAATTTGTCCACATAATAATATGTAGTTTCTGGACGATCTGAAGAGTACCCAGGTCGACCCTGGTCATCAGGGCGATCTGAAGGGTGGCCAGGTCGACCCTGGTCATCAGGGCGATCTGAAGGGTGGCCAGGTCGACCTTGGTTATCAGGTCGATCTGACGGATGGCTTGTACAGCCCTTATTATCAGGATGTTTTCCTTCTGGGACTGGCTCACGATGTCCAAATTTATCCACATAATAGTAAGTAACTTCTGGACGATCTCTATCCTCAGGGCGATCTGATGGGTGACTTGGACGACCTTGGTCACCGGGGCGATCAGATGGTTGACTGGGGCGACGCTGGTCGTCAGGCCGATCAGGACGACCCCTGTCATCTGGACGTTCTCCCTTGGAGACCGGCACTCGATGTCCATATTTGTCCACATAATAGTAAGTCACTCCTGGGTGATCCTTGTCATCAGGGCGATCTGATGGGTGACTAGGTCGAGCCTGGTCGTCAGGCCGATCAGGACGACCCTTGCCATCTGGACGTTCTCCTTCTGGGACCGGCACTCGATGTCCAAACTTGTCCACATAGTAGTATGTCACTCCTGGACGATCTTTGTCATCAGGACGATCTGATGGATGACTGGGACGACCCTGGTCGTCAGGACGATCAGGACGGTCTTTGTCATCAGGACGACCCTTGTCATCTGGACGTTCTCCTTCTGGAACCGGTACTCGATGTCCAAACTTGTCCACGTAGTAGTATGTCACTCCTGGACGATCTTTGTCTTCAGGACGATCTGATGGGTGACTAGGATGACCCTGGTCGTCAGGACGATCAGGACGGTCTTTGTCATCAGGACGACCCTTATCATCTGGACGTTCTCCTTCTGGAACCGGTACTCG
Organism: Penaeus japonicus; assembly: GCA_017312705.2. Classification (NCBI taxonomy): domain Eukaryota; kingdom Metazoa; phylum Arthropoda; class Malacostraca; order Decapoda; family Penaeidae; genus Penaeus; species Penaeus japonicus. The sequence continues at coordinate 86,419 of BOPN01002678.1, read as the reverse complement.
ATGTCCAAACTTGTCCACGTAGTAGTATGTCACTCCTGGACGATCTTTGTCTTCAGGACGATCTGATGGGTGACTGGGACGACCATGGTCGTCAGGCCGATCAGTATGACCCTTGTCATCAGGGAGATCAGGACGACCCTTGTCATCTGGACGGTCTCCTTCCGGGACAGGCACTCGATGTCCAAACTTGTCCACATAATAATAAGTCACTCCTGGACGACCTTTTTCATCAGGGCGATCTGATGGGTGACTAGGACGACCCTTGTCGTCAGGCCGATCAGGACGGTCTTTGTCACCAGGACGATCAGGACGACCCTTGTCATCAGGATGATCAGGACGTCTCTGATCCTCAGGGAGATGAGGACGACCCTTGTCATCTGGACGTTCTCCTTCGGGGACCGGTACTCGATGTCCAAACTTGTCCACATAGTAGTATGTCACTCCTGGACGATCTTTGTCTTCAGGACGATCTGATGGGTGACTGGGACGACCCTGGTCGTCAGGACGGTCTTTGTCATCAGGACGATCTGATGGGTGACTAGGACGACCCTGGTCGTCAGGCCGTTCAGGACGATTTTTGTCATCAGGACGACCCTTGTCATCTGGACGTTCTCCTTCTGGGACCGGCACTCGATGTCCAAACTTGTCCACATAGTAGTATGTCACTCCTGGACGATCTTTGTCTTCAGGACGATCTGATGGGTGACTAGGACGACCCTGGTCGTCAGGACGGTCTTTGTCATCAGGACGACCCTTGTCATCTGGACGTTCTCCTTCGGGGACTGGCACACGATGTCCAAACTTGTCCACATAGTAGTATGTCACTCCTGGACGATCTTTGTCTTCAGGACGATCTGATGGGTGACTAGGACGACCCTGGTCGTCAGGACGATCAGGACGGTCTTTGTCATCAGGACGACCCTTGTCATCTGGACGTTCTCCTTCGGGGACTGGCACACGATGTCCAAACTTGTCCACATAGTAGTATGTCACTCCTGGACGATCTTTGTCTTCAGGGCGATCTGATGGTTGACTGGGGTGACGCTGGTCGTCAGACCGATCAGGACGATCTTTATCATCCGGACGTTCTCCTTCAGGGACCGGCACTCGATGACCAAATTTGTCCACATAATAGTAAGTCACTCCTGGACGATCCTTGTCATCAGGGCGATCTGATGGGTATTCTGGACGACCTTTGTCATCAGGCTGATCACGAGTTTTATCTGATGGATCCTGAGGTTGATCCTTCAGACCAGGTTGACCAGAGGGGTCATCTTGAGGAGTTTCTCTTGATGGAGAAACTCGAGTGGGTAACCCAGCAGCATGGGTAGGAATTGGTTTGTCCTTAGGTCCGAAGTATACTGAATAAGACCCACCACCCCCTCCTCCAGCTGATGGATCTGGTGATATTGTGTATGTGTAGTTGTAAGTGACAGGTGGCTTGGTGATCTTCTTGGTGCACCGAGTATATTTGTAAGAGTTAAGGATGGAATCCTCAATCTCATGGATGTCTCTTTCAGGTGTATGGCGACGACAGTTGCAAGATTCACCTCTTGGTCTCATGTAACTTGGGACAGAACTTGTAGTGGACACTCCAGAAAGGCTCTGTGTGCTGTAGGTCCTACCTTCAATGTCAGGGCTGGGTCTACGGCCATGGGTATAATCAAGAGAATTCTTCCTTGGATGGGAAATTCTTCGTACCCCACGACGCAAGTCATCAGATTCTGGGGTGCTCTCCCTTCCTGAGAATGGGGATCTACGGGTTGATGATATCCTTCGTCGAGTAATATCATCTTCCCTGTCAACACTTGTTCTGCTAGGTGTTCTTCTGTCCTTCAAAGGCTCTCCTGTCTTACTTGGCTTTCGTGTTGCTTCTGGCTCCCTATCTACTGATTTTCTTATTAACGGGGATGGCTCCCTCTCACCTGGTTGACTAGGCTTTCTACGAGGTGTTACTGGTTCTTTATCACCAGGGCGACTAGGTTTTTTAGAAGGTGTTCCTGGTTCCTTTTCACCAGGACGGCTTGGTTTCCTGCTAGGTGTTACCGTTTCTTTTTCACCAGGACGGCTAGTTTTTCTAGTAGGTGTTACCGGTTCTTTTTCACCAGGGCGGCTTGGTTTTCTGCTGGGTTTATCAGGTTCTTTATCAAGACTAGATTTTCTGCCTGGTTTTCTTTTACCATCTTCAGGTTCTACCTCACCTGTACCAACAGGTTTACCTGGTCTCTTTCCCATAGTTTGCTTTTCACTTGGTTTGCTTGGTCTCCTCTCATCATCAGATTCTCCCTCATCTGGTCTGCCCGGTTTAATATCTTTAGGTTTTTTGTCACCTGGTCTGCTTGGCCTCCTCTCATCAGGTTCTTCTTCACTAGGCATGCCTGGTCTTCTCTTGATGTCTTTTGGTTCTTCCTCATCTTGCCAGCCTGGTCTTTCTGGTCTCCTTTTAACATCCTCAAGTTCGTCCTCATCTGGTATGCTCGGTCTTCCTGGTTTTATCCTAGTACCCTCAGGTTCTTCTTCAAGTGGCCTGCCTGGTCTCTTCATAATATCTCCAGGTTCTTTGTCTGGCAAACCTGGCTTGCTTGGTCTACCTGTTAAAGTCTCAGGTTCTTCCTCACTGGGCATGTCTGGTCTCCTTTTAGTGTCTTCAGGTTCCTTTTCCCCTGGCCTGCCTGGTTTTCTTTTAATGTTAGCAGGTTCATTTTCTCCTGGCCTGCCTGGTCTTCTCTTACCATCATCAGGTTCCTTTTCTCCTGGCCTGCCTGGTCTCCTCTTAGTGTCTTCAGGTTCCTCTTCCCCTGGCCTGCCTGGTTTTCTTTTAATGTTAGCAGGTTCCCTTTCACCTGGCTTCCCTGGTCTTCTCTTACCATCATCAGGTTCCTTTTCACCTGGCCTGCCTGGTCTTCTCTTACCATCATCAGGTTCCTTTTCACCTGGCCTGCCTGGTCTTCTCTTACCATCATCAGGTTCCTTTTCACCTGGCCTGCCTGGTCTTCTCTTACCATCATTAGGTTCCTCTTCCCCTAGCCTGCCTGGTTTTCTTCTAATATTAGCCGGTTCCTTTTCACCTGGCTTGCCTGGTCTCCTCTTTGTGTCTTCAGGTTCCTCTTCCCCTGGCCTGCCTGGTTTTCTTCTGATGTTAGCAGGTTCCTTTTCACCTGGCCTGCCTGGTCTCCTTGTAGTGTCTTCAGGTTCCTCTTCCCCTGGCCTGCCTGGTTTTCTTTTAATGTTAGTAGGTTCCTTTTCACCTGGCCTGCCTGGTCTTCTCTTACCATCATCAGGTTCCTTTTCTCCTGGCCTGCCTGGTCTCTTCTTAGTGTCTTCAGGTTCCTCTTCCCCTGGCCTGCCTGGTTTTCTTTTAATGTTAGCAGGTTCTTTTTCACCTGGCTTGCCTGGTCTCCTCTTAGTATCATCTGGTTCCTTTTCACCTGGTCTGCCTGGTCTCCTCTTAGTGTCATCTGGTTCCTTTTCACCCGGTCTGCCTGGTCTCCTCTTAACATCACTAGGTTCTTCCTCCCCTGGCCTGCCTGGTCTCCTTCTGATATCATCAGGTTCTTCATCACCTGGCCTGCCTGGTCTTCTCTTGATACCTTCAGGTTCTTCATCACCTGGCCTGCCTGGTCTCCTTCTGATATCATCAGGTTCTTCCTCACCTGGCCTGCCTGGTCTCCTTCTGATATCATCAGGTTCTTCATCACCTGGCCTGCCTGGTCTTCTCTTAATACCTTCAGGTTCTTCATCACCTGGCCTGCCTGGTCTCCTTCTGATATCATCAGGTCTTTCCCTCACCTGGCCTGCCTGGTCTCCTTCTGATATCATCAGGTTCTTCATCACCTGGCCTGCCTGGTCTCCTCTTCTGATATCATCAGGTTCTTTCACCTGGCCTGCCCATGGTCTTCTCTTAATACCTCCTTCAGGTTCTTCATCACCTGGTCACCCTGGTCTCCTTCTGATATCATCAGGTTCTTCACCTGGCCTGCTCCTTGGTCTTCTCTTCTTAATACCTTCAGGTTCTTCATCACCTGGCCTGCCTGGTCTACTTCTAACATCATCAGGTTCTTCCTCACCTGGCCTGCCTGGTCTCCTTCTGATATCATCAGGTTCTTCCTCACCTGGCCTGCCTGGTCTCCTTCTGATATCATCAGGTTCTTTCCTCACCTGGCCTGCCTGGTCTCTCTAATGTCATCAGGTTCCTTTTCACCTGGTCTGCCTGGTCTCTTCTTAACATCACCAGGTTCTTCCTCCCCAGCCTGCCTGGTCTCCTTCTGATATCATCAGGTTCTTCATCACCTGGCCTGCCTGGTCTCCTCTTAATGTCATCAGGTTCCTTTTCACCTGGTCTGCCTGGTCTCTTCTTAACATCACCAGGTTCTTCCTCCCCTGGCCTGCCTGGTCTCCTTCTGATATCATCAGGTTCTTCATCACCTGGCCTGCCTGGTCTCCTCTTAATGTCATCAGGTTCCTTTTCACCTGGTCTGCTTGGTCTTCTCTTAACATCACCAGGTTCTTCCTCCCCTGGCCTATCTGGTCTCCTTCTAACATCATCAGGTTCTTCCTCACCTGGCCTGCCTGGTCTCCTCTTAATGTCATCAGGTTCTTCCTCACCTGGCCTGCCTGGTCTTCTCTTAATACCTTCAGGTTCTTCATCACCTGGCCTGCCTGGTCTCCTCTTAATGTTATCAGGTTCTTCCTCACCAGGCCTGCCTGGTCTCCTTCTAACATCATCAGGTTCTTCATCACCTGGCCTGCCTGGCCTCCTCTTAACATCATCAGGTTCATCAACTGGCCTGCCTGGTCGTCTCTTGATACCTTCAGGTTCTTCATCACCTGGCCTGCCTGGTCTACTTCTAACATCATCAGGTTCTTCCTCACCTGGCCTGCCTGGTCTCCTCCTAACATCATCAGGTTCTTCCTCACCTGGCCTGCCTGGTCTCCTCTTAATGTCATCAGGTTCTTCCTCACCTGGCCTGCCTGGTCTTCTCTTAATACCTTCAGGTTCTTCCTCGCCTGGCCTGCCTGGTCTCCTCTTAATGTCATCAGGTTCTTCCTCACCTGGCCTGCCTGGTCTTCTCTTGATACCTTCAGGTTCTTCCTCACCTGGCCTGCCTGGTCTCCTTCTGATATCATCAGGTTCTTCCTCACCTGGCCTGCCTGGTCTCCTCTTAATGTTATCAGGTTCTTCCTCACCAGGCCTGCCTGGTCTCCTTCTAACATCATCAGGTTCTTCATCACCTGGCCTGCCTGGCCTCCTCTTAACATCATCAGGTTCTTCATCACCTGGCCTGCCTGGTCTTCTCTTGATACCTTCAGGTTCTTCCTCACCTGGCCTGCCTGGTCTCCTCCTAACATCATCAGGTTCTTCCTCACCTGGCCTGCCTGGTCTCCTCCTAACATCATCAGGTTCTTCCTCACCTGGCCTGCCTGGTCTCCTCTTAATGCTATCAGGTTCTTCCTCACCTGGTCTGCCTGGTCTCCTCTTAATGTCATCAGGTTCTTCCTCACCTGGCCTGCCTGGTCTCCTCTTAATGTTATCAGGTTCTTCCTCACCTGGCCTGCCTGGTCTCCTCTTAATGCTATCAGGTTCTTCCTCACCTGGTCTGCCTGGTCTCCTCTTAATGTTATCAGGTTCTTCCTCGCCTGGCCTGCCTGGTCTCTTTCTAACATCATCAGGTTCTTCATCTCCTGGCCTGCCTGGTCTCCTTCTAATATCATCAGGTTCTTCCTCACCTGGTCTCCTGCTGATATCATCTGGTTCTTCATCACCTGGCCTGCCTGGTCTTCTCTTGATACCTTCAGGTTCTTCATCACCTGGCCTACCTGGTCTCCTAACATAATCAGGTTCTTCCTCCCCTGGCCTGCCTGGTTTCCTTCTAACATCATCAGGTTCTTCCTCGCCTGGCCTGCCTGGTCTCCTCTTAATGTCATCAGGTTCTTCCTCACCTGGCCTGCCTGGTCTCCTTCTAACATCATCAGGTTCTTCCTCACCTGGCCTGCCTGGTCTCCTTCTGATATCATCAGGTTCTTCCTCACCTGGCCTGCCTGGTCTCCTCTTAATGTCATCAGGTTCCTTTTCACCTGGTCTGCCTGGTCTCTTCTTAACATCACCAGGTTCTTCCTCCCCTGGCCTGCCTGGTCTCCTTCTGATATCATCAGGTTCTTCCTCACCTGGCCTGCCTGGTCTCCTCTTAATGTCATCAGGTTCCTTTTCACCTGGTCTGCTTGGTCTTCTCTTAACATCACCAGGTTCTTCCTCCCCTGGCCTGCCTGGTCTCCTTCTAACATCATCAGGTTCTTCCTCGCCTGGCCTGCCTGGTCTCCTCTTAATGTCATCAGGTTCTTCCTCACCTGGCCTGCCTGGTCTTCTCTTAATACCTTCAGGTTCTTCATCACCTGGCCTGCCTGGTCTCCTTCTAACATCATCAGGTTCTTCCTCGCCTGGCCTGCCTGGTCTCCTTCTGATATCATCAGGTTCTTCCTCACCTGGCCTGCCTGGTCTCCTTCTGATATCATCAGGTTCTTTCTCACCTGGCCTGCCTGGTCTTCTCTTAATACCTTCAGGTTCTTCCTCACCTGGCCTGCCGGGTCTTCTCTTAATACCTTTAGGTTCTTCCTCACCTGGCCTGCCTGGTCTCCTCTTTACATCATCAGGTTCTTCCTCACCTGGCCTGCCTGGCCTCCTCTTAACATCATCTGGTTCTTCCTCGCCTGGCCTGCCTGGTCTTTTCTCAATGTCATCAGGTTCTTCCTCACCTGGCCTGCCTGGTCTCCTTTTGATATCATCAGGTTCCTCCTTACCTGGCCTGCCTGGTTTCCTAATATCCCCAGGCTGTTTATCGGCTGGCCTTCCTGGTCTCTTATCTATGTTGTCTGTTTTCTTGTCACCAGGCCTACCAGGTTTCTTCTTAATGTCTTCTGGTCTCTTTTCACTCTGCCTGCCTGGTCTCTTCTTGATGTCGTCAGGCTCTTCTCCCCGAGGCTCACCAGGCTTGCCTGGCCTACCAAGCTTCCCTTTTACATCCACAGGTTCTTTATCTGCTGGCTTACTTGGTTTCTTCTTAGTGTCCTCTGGTTCTTTGTCGCTTGGTCTGCCTGATCTTTTCTTTATACTCTCAGGCTCCTTGTCACCTAGTCTAGCTGGTCTTCCTTTTACATCTATAGGTTCTTTATCTCCTGGTCTACCTGGTCTTTTCTTAATATCTTCAGGTTCTTTATCACTCGGCCGGCCTGTCTTTTTCTTGATGTCCTCTGTCTCTTTATTACTAGGCCTGCCTGGTCTTCTCTTGATGTCATCAGGTTCCTGATCAACTGGCTGGCCTGGTTTTCTCTTAATATCTTCTGGTTCCTTGTCACCTGGCTTACCTGGTCTCTTTCGAATACTTGCAGGTTCCTTTTCATCTGGTTTGCCTGGTCTGGCCTTTGGACGTTTCTCAGTCGGCCTCGTTTTCTTTTTTGAAATGTCATTTTCCTTTGGTGAGCGCTTTTTCTTTGTTTTATCTGGTGCTTCGCTTTCTTCGTCCGTTTCTTCTTCACTTGTTTCACTAGTGTACTCTTCACTAACATAATAAACCGTATCATCCAAGACAACAGCCTCGCTTACAACTGTGCTACGGAATGATGTTTCCTCAATACTCCTTTGTACTAATGTTTCCTGAACAACTTCAGCTCTAGATATGTCGTCATACGTAGTCAGGTCATAACGTCTCGTAATATCGTCAGTTTCAGAATCAAGCGGCAATTTTCTTTCTGTTTCAGGTTCTTCACCTGGCCTACCTGGTATCTTCCTAATATCCTCAGGTTGTTCCTCACCTGGCCTGCTAGGTCTCCTCTTAACGTCCCCAGGTTCTTTCTCACCTGGCCTGCCCGGTCTTCTTTTGATAGCATTTGGTTCTTCCTCTTCAGGACTACTAGACTTGCCTGTTTTTTTCTCAACTGGTTCTTCTCCTGGCCTTCCTGGTCTCCTCTTAATATCCTCGGGTTCTTCTTCACCCGGTCTGCCAGGCTTGGCTAGCTTGCTTGGTCTCTTCTTTATATCTTCAGGTTCTTCAAATTCAATGGTTTGGCTTGTCACAGATTCATCTGTTCTCGATACCACAGTAGTACTGAATGTTGATTTTTGAATTTCACTTTTCTCTAAAATTTCTCTTCTAGTTATAGATAACTCAGCTTCCTCATAAGTATCTGGTTCATCTGGTCTTCCTAGAATCCTCTTAATATCTTTAGGCTCTTCCTCTCCTGGCTTTCCAGGCTTGCTTGGTCTCCTCTTTACGTCTTCAGGCTCTTCCTCTCCTGGCCTTCCAGGCTTGCCTGGTCTCCTCTTGATATCTTCAGGCTCTTCCTCTCCCGGCTTTCCAGGCTTGCCTGGTCTCCTCCTTACGTCTTCAGGCTCTTCTTCTCCTGGCCTTCCAGGCTTGCCTGGTCTCCTCTTGATATCATCAGGCTCTTCCTCTCCTGGCCTTCCAGGCTTTCCTGGTCTCCTCTTCATATCTTCAGGCTCTTCCTCTCCTGGCCTTCCAGGCTTGCCTGGCCTCCTCCTTACGTCTTCAGGCTCTTCCTCTCCTGGCCTTCCAGGCTTGCCTGGTCTCCTCTTGATATCATCAGGCTCTTCCTCTCCTGGCCTTCCAGGCTTGCCTGGTCTCCTCTTGATATCTTCAGGCTCTTCATCTCCTGGCCTACCAGGCTTGCCTGGTCTCCTCCTTACGTCTTCAGGCTCTTCCTCTCCTGGCCTTCCAGGTTTGCTTGGTCTCCTTACGTCTTCAGGCTCTTCCTCTCCTGGCTTTCCAGGCTTGCCTGGTCTCCTCCTAACATCTTGAGGCTCTTCCTCTCCTGGTTTTCCAGGCTTGCCTGGCTTCCTCCTTACGTCTTCAGGCTCTTCCTCTCCTGGTCTTCCAGGCTTGCCTGGTCTCCTCCTAACATCTTGAGGCTCTTCCTCTCCTGGTTTTCCAGGCTTGCCTGGCTTCCTCCTTACATCTTCAGGCTCTTCCTCTCCAGGCTTTCCAGGCTTGCTAGGTTTCCCCCTGATTTCTTCTTCAGGTTCTTCCTCACTTGGCCTGTCTGTTCTCCTTAACATGTATTCAGGCTCTTCAAACTCAATTATTTGGCTTGTAACAAATTCATCTGTCGTTGATACCAAAGTACTGCTAACTGTTGATCTTTGAATAGTGCTTCTCTCTAATGTTTCCCTTTTTGTAACTAGTAATTCAGGCTCTTCCTCCTCTGGCCTTCCAGGCTTACCTGGTCTCTTCTTAATATCTTCAGGCTCTTCCTCTCCTGGCCTTCCAGGCTTGCCTGGTCTCCTCTTGATATCTTCAGGCTCTTCCTCTCCTGGCCTTCCAGGTTTGCCTGGTCTCCTCCTTACGTCTTCAGGCTTGTCCTCTCCTGGCCTTCCAGGCTTGCCTGGTCTCCTCCTTACATCTTCAGGCTCTTCTTCTCCTGGCCTTCCAGGCTTGCCTGGTCTCCTCCTTACGTCTTCAGGCTCTTCCTCTCCTGGCCTTCCAGGCTTGCCTGGTCTCCTCCTTACATCTTCAGGCTCTGCATCTCCTGGCCTTCCAGGTTTGCCTGGTCTCCTCCTTACGTCTTCAGGCTCGTCCTCTCCTGGCCTTCCAGGCTTGCCTGGTCTCCTCCTTACATCTTCAGGCTCTTCCTCTCCTGGCCTTCCAGGCTTGCCTGGTCTCCTCCTTACGTCTTCAGGCTCTTCCTCTCCTGGCCTTCCAGGCTTGCCTGGCCTCCTCCTTACGTCTTCAGGCTCGTCCTCTCCTGGCCTTCCAGGCTTGCCTGGTTTTCTCCTTACGTCTTCAGGTTCTTCCTCTCCTGGCCTTCCAGGCTTGCCTGGCCTCCTTCTTATATCCTCAGGCTCTTCCTCTCCTGGCCTTCCAGGCTTACTTGGTCTCCTCCTTATATCTTCAGGTTCTTCCTCTCCTGGCCTTCCAGGCTTGCTTGGCTTCTTTCTTACGTCTTCAGGTTCTTCCTCTCCAGGCCTTCCAGGCTTGCCTGGCCTAACATGCTTCCCAGTTTTGCTTGGATGTTTCTTGATGTCCTCAGGTTCTTCAATCCCTGGTCTACTTATTTTCTTTGTGGTACCTGGTTTTCGTATATTCTTCGTTTCTTCTACATTCTCGAAATCAATTGTCTGGCTGGATACAAATTCGTCTGTTCTGGACACCAGTGAACTAACTGTGGAACTCTGAATAGTACTTCTCTCTAAGGTTTCCCTTCTTGAGACAGATATCTCTTCTGGTTCGTCCTCTTCATTTGGCCTAGATGGTTTTCTTAAAATATATTCAGGGTCTTCATCTGGCTTCAGTGTAACAAATTCTGGTTCTTCACATGGTTTGGTCGGCCTTCTCTTAATTTCTTCAGGTTCTCCCTCACCTGGCCTGCTTGGTTTTCTCTTGATGTTCTCTGGTTCTTCTTCATCTGGCCTACTCTTTATATATTCCAGTTCTTCTCCTGGTCTGCTTGGTCTTCTCTTAACGTCATCAGGCTCTTCCTCAACTGACTTCCCAGGTTTATGTGGTCTCTTTCTAACATCTGGTTCTTCCTCACCTGGCCTGCCTGGTTTTTTCTTAATATCTTGAGGTTTGTCATCATTAGGTCTACCAGGCTTATCTGATTTACTCGGTTTCTTTACTATGCCTATTTCCCCCTGCGTTCCTGGTTTCTTTTTTGCATCTTCTGGTTCATCTCTTGGTTTTCTAGGACTCATCTTCCCATCTTCAGGCTTCACCCTTGCCTTCTCTGGTCGATCAGCTGGTTTGCTTGACCTCCTTTTGGCTGGTTCTTTTTCACCATCAACAGGCATTTTGCTCAATGTTTTCTTGTCTGGTTTCTCTGGAGATTCCTCTCTTGGCTTCCGTATTTTCTTGATCTCTGCATCGGACTCAGTCATGTGGCTGGTCACAAATTTCTCTGTTCTAGAAACCACTGCTCTGCTAACTGTGGATCGTTTGGTGTCACTAGTTTCATATGTTTTCCTAACTGTTGTTGACAAATCATATGTATCAGAATCATCACCTGAAACTCTTTCCTCCATATCTGGCTCTTCATCATCTGGTCTACTTGGTTTCCTTGGACTAACCTTTCTAGGCTCCTTTTCTTTGTCACTTGGCCTTCCAGGACTAACCTTTCTGGGTTCTTTTCCTGCATCACTTGGCCTTCCAGGACTAACTTTTTTGGGTTCCTTGTCTTTGGTACTTGGCCTTCCAGGACTAGCCTTTCTGGGATCTTTGTCACCTGGTCTTCCAGGGCTAAACTTCCTAGGGTCTTTGTCTTTCTCACCTGGCCTTCCTGGACTACCTTTCCTAGGTTCTTTATCTTTATCACCTGGACTAACTCTTCTAGAATCAGGCTTGTCTCCTAACCTACGAGGGCTGGCTTTCTTAATTTGGTCAGGTTCAAGGTCTTCCTCGGAGTCAGTTGTCTTTGTTGATATGAACTGTTCAGTTCTTGATACAAGCATACTACTAGTTGTAGACTGTTTGACAGTACTGCTTTTAAATGACTTGCGAACACTTGTAGTTAAATGAGTTTCCTCATATGCATCAAAATCTTCATCTGAAACAGGCTCATAGCCTTCGGGTTCTTCCTCTCCTGGCCTGCCAGGCTTGCCTGGTCTCCTCTTAATATCTTCAGGCTCTTCCTCTCCTGGCCTTCCAGGCTTGTCTGGTCTCCTCCTTACGTCTTCAGGCTCTTCCTCTCCTGGCCTTCCAGGTTTGCCGGGTCTCCTCTTAATACCTTCAGGCTCTTCCTCTCCTGGCCTTCCAGGCTTGCCTGGTCTCCTCCTTACGTCTTCAGGCTCTTCCTCTCCTGGCCTTCCTGGTTTGTCTGGTGTCCTCCTTACGTCTTCAGGCTCTTCTTCTCCTGGCCTTCCAGGTTTGCCTGGTCTCCTCCTTACGTCTTCAGGCTCTTCCTCTCCTGGCCTTCCAGGCTTGCCTGGTCTCCTCCTTACGTCTTCAGGCTCTTCCTCTCCTGGCCTTCCAGGCTTGCCTGGTCTCCTCCTTACGTCTTCAGGCTCTTCCTCTCCTGGCCTTCCAGGTTTGCCTGGTCTCCTTCTTACGTCTTCAGGCTCTTCCTCTCCTGGCCTTCCAGGCTTGCTTAGCCTCCTCTTTACATCTTCAGGCTCTTCCTCTCCTGGCCTTCCAGGCTTGCTTGGTCTCCTCCTTACGTCTTCAGGCTCTTCCTCTCCTGGCCTTCCAGGCTTGCCTGGTCTCCTCTTTACGTCTTCAGGCTCTTCCTCTCCTGGCCTTCCAGGTTTGCCTGGCCTCCTCCTTACGTCTTCAGGCTCTTCCTCTCCTGGCCTTCCAGGTTTAGATGGTCTCCTCCTTACATCTTCAGGTTCTTCCTCTCCTGGCCTTCCAGGCTTGCTTAGCCTCTCTTTACATCTTCCAGGCTCTTCCTCTCCTGGCCTTCAGGCGCTAGCAGTCTCCTCCTTACGTCTTCAGGCTCTTCCTCTCCTGGCCTTCCAGGCTTGCCTGAGATCTCCTCTTTACGTCTTCAGGTCTTCCTCTCCTAGCCTTTGAGGTTTGCCTGGTCTCCTCCTTACGTCTTCAGGCTCTTCCTCTCCTGGCCTTCCAGGTTTAGATGGTCTCCTCCTTACATCTTCAGGCTCTTCCTCTCCTGGCCTTCCAGGCTTGCCTGGCCTCCTCCTTACGTCTTCAGGCTCTTCCTCTCCTGGCCTTCCAGGCTTGCCTGGTCTCCTCCTTACGTCTTCAGGCTCTTCCTCTCCTGGCCTTCCAGGCTTGCCTGGTCTCCTCTTGATATCTTCAGGCTCTTCCTCTCCTGGCCTTCCAGGCTTGCTTGGTCTCCTCCTTACGTCTTCAGGCTCTTCTTCTCCTGGCCTTCCAGGCTTGCCTGGTCTCCTCCTTACATCTTCAGGCTCTTCCTCTCCTGGCCTTCCAGGCTTGCCTGGTCTCCTCTTGATATCTTCAGGCTCTTCCTCTCCTGGCCTTCCAGGCTTGCTTGGTCTCCTCCTTACGTCTTCAGGCTCTTCTTCTCCTGGCCTTCCAGGCTTGCCTGGTCTCCTCCTTACGTCTTCAGGCTCTTCCTCTCCTGGCCTTCCAGGCTTGCCTGGTCTCCTCTTGATATCTTCAGGCTCTTCCTCTCCTGGCCTTCCAGGCTTGCTTGGTCTCCTCCTTACGTCTTCAGGCTCGTCCTCTCCTGGCCTTCCAGGCTTACCTGGTCTCCTCCTTACGTCTTCAGGCTCTTCCTCTCCTGGCCTTCCAGGCTTGCCTGGTCTCCTCTTGATATCTTCAGGCTCTTCTTCTCCTGGTCTTCCAGGCTTGCCTGGTCTCCTCCTTACGTCTTCAGGCTCGTCCTCTCCCGGCTTTCCAGGCTTGCCTGGTCTCCTCCTTACGTCTTCAGGCTCTTCCTCTCCTGGCCTTCCAGGCTTGCCTGGTCTCCTCTTGATATCTTCAGGCTCTTCTTCTCCTGGTCTTCCAGGCTTGCCTGGTCTCCTCCTTACGTCTTCAGGCTCTTCCTCTCCCGGCTTTCCAGGCTTGCCTGGCCTCCTACGTACGTCTTCAGGCTCTTCCTCTCCCGGCTTTCCAGGCTTGCCTGGTCTCCTCTTGATATCTTCAGGCTCTTCTTCTCCTGGCCTTCCAGGCTTGCCTGGTCTCCTCCTTACGTCTTCAGGCTCTTCCTCTCCAGGCCTTCCAGGCTTGCCTGGTCTCCTCCTTACGTCTTCAGGCTCTTCCTCTCCTGGCCTGCCAGGCTTGCCTGGTCTCCTCCTTACATCTTCAGGCTCTTCCTCTCCAGGCCTTCCAGGCTTACCTGGTCTCCTCCTTACATCTTCAGGCTCTTCCTCTCCTGGCCTTCCAGGTTTGCCTGGTCTCCTCTTAATATCTTCAGGTTCTTCCTCTCGTGGTCTTCCAGTCTTGCCTGGTCTCTTCCTTACGTCTTCAGGCTCGTCTTCTCCTGGCCTTCCA
>BOPN01002678.1:32500-67500 GCA_017312705.2 Penaeus japonicus | reverse complement strand
CTCCTCCGGCTTTGGCTCCTCCTCCTTCGGCGTTTCTGAAGGGCGGTGACAGAATGAAGTTTCGCGTTCAATGAGATTTGTGTAAAAAAAAAGAAAAAAAAAGGCTGGCTGAAGTGAATTGACGATAGTATTGGTTATGGTGTGACGGTGGTGATACTAATTATGATCTCTCTCTCTCTCTCGCCATCACCATCACCATCATCACTATTTAAGAACGGCGGAAGTTATCTCACTACTACAAAACTCGCCTTCGCCTTCGCAAATCAAGCTATACGAGACACCAACCAGTGACAGCAGGAGAGCGTCTCTTGAGCGCCCTCAACCCGAAGAGGGGCATGCCCTTGTCGTCTGTGGGCCCGACGCCGTACGCACTCACGATCTTGTCGACGTCAGACTGAGGGGGCGCTGTTTGGGCCGGCGTTCGGCTCTGGCCCTTCTGGTAACGCAGCGGCTCCACGTACGGCTCGTTGGCTGGAGCTGGGAGAAAGGGAGCGTTACTCTTCGTTTTCCTTAGTATTCGTCATTAATATTGTCTTCAATGTCAATATTCTTATCCGTATGGCTATTACTATCGCCCTTGCTTTATTCCTTTCCTATTCTTCTCACCTTTATCATTATCGTTATTCTACTGAACTTTAATACCGAGACCAAAAACAAGATGGCGACAGACACCGAAAGGCAAATCACGCTACGACGCCCGAACTCACCTGTCTTCGTCGGCCGCTTGGGCTCCTCAGGCTTGGTGGTCCTGCCGAACCTTCTAGGTTCCTCCTCCTTCTTGGGTTCCTGGAATTTCTTGGGCTCCTCAGGCTTGGTGGTCCTGCCGAACCTCCTGGGTTCCTCTTCCTTCTTGGGCTCCTCCTTCCTTGGAGACCTTCTTGGCTCCTCGGGTTCCCTGGTGGGCTCCGGGGTCGGTTCTGCGCGTGGTTCCCTGTCGGGTTCGTCTTCAGGCTGGCGATCCCGCGGGTCGGGTCGGGTGGCGGCAGGTCGGCGGGTAGACGGAGTGTCTCCGGCCTCCTGCGTCGAGGGGGAGGAACGTGGTTCCTCCGCTGGGCAAGGGAGAAGCGAACGCACAGTCGTCATCACCAAGTTCCAAAACGTGGATCGCTATATGTATGTATGCATATATAAAATGCTGACTCTCTCACTTATTCCCTCTTCTCTTTCTCTTTCTCTCTCTCTCTCTCTCTCTCTCTCTCTCTCTCTCTCTCTCTCTCTCTCTCTCTCTCTCTCTCTCTCTCTCTCTCTCGCTTGTTCGCTATCTCTATTCACACACACACACACAAACACACACACACACACACACACACACACACTCAAGTGCGCGCGCGCGTAGACGTACCTAGAAAAAATGAAAAGCAAATATACATGTAAACAGTGAGCATGCTAAATAAAATCCGCTTGCTCCCAAGTACCTGTTCAAGATTCCAGTTTCTATGCAGCCTGTAATAAGGACACATTCCTTACCTTCAAGATGCAACTTTTAAAGCAGTTTCAAAGCAAGCACCGAAATGCATAGCGCATGCAAAGCCACATGTAAGTATGGGATCGCGGTGAAGAACAATCAAGAATGATGGCCAAAATAGAAAAAAATGAATAAATAAAGAATAATTCCACTACGGATGATAGTTCTTATAAAACAAGTAGCGAGATTATAAAGACAACGATGTTAATGGCCATAACAATGAGGGATACATAGCTAAAATGATCACAAGCGTAATGCATGCAGTCACTTCTTTCCGATTCTGAAATAAAAACAAAGTAAAACCTTCCTGTAGGCATTTCACAGTACATGATTTAGTCAAGCTTCTAGTCCACTAAGAGAAGGGCAAACTAAAGTTGTGAATTACTGATTAGATTAACAGAATGTGTTCTTGAATCAGTAAAAAAATAAAAATAAAATAGCTGGGTTAACTAGCAACTTAGTCGCCGCGGCTTTAGCACTAACTCTTGAGAAAACGTACAAGGGAAAGACACTGTCCCACACTGTCAATCTTATCAATAATTCACCACACCAGACACCTACTACGTGTTTCTTCGTACCCCGATCTTCCAAGAATCTCTAGATCCTACAGCCGATCCACGACGGTCGTCAGCTTGTACTCACTCTCGAACTTTTTGATCTTATACACGATCCCCTTCACCCCCACCATCAGGCTACCGTCTTTGTCTCTGGCGGGAGACAGGACGAAGCCTTCAGTGTCTGTGCGGGAGTTCTGCCTCGTGAAAAGCTTCTTCGGGGCATTACTCTCTCCTTGGGTGGCGTGCGCACTCGAGCTCGTGGTGGTGGAGGTGATGTTGGTGGTGGAAGTTGTGAGGGAGGAGGAGGTCTCCATGCCCTTGGAGGTGCGTATGGAGCCTTGTTTGTTGGCGTGGGACAGGATAGACAGCGAAGGGAGTGCTAGTGAGGGCCAAAAGTTCAGTTAAGCGTTAGTGCTATGAGGGGAGGAGTTACTGTTTTAGTGCGAGCGTGCCTGTTCTGGGGAGGACCTGTCAGTATTCATCACAGCTGAAATATCACTCGGTGCAAAACTCTCACAAGCCACAAGAGATTATTTGGTCAGAATGAGTAATCTGAACTTGTACCTTCGTCGTGTTTAAAATATCTTCTAAATATTAGAGAATGGGAGCTCATTCAAGCCTAATAAAGCATGATATTAGTCATCAGTAGCTGTTAGATCTCGAAAAAAAAATAATAACCCCAAAGCCTAACTCTCTGTGATGAATAAAATAAATTAATGCGAGACAACTATCACACTTACATTTGGAGATTGGTTTGTGCTTCTTATCACCGGATTCAGGTCCCTTTTTGGGCTCTTCTGGTTTCCTGTCGAAGCGTCGCGTTGTTTGCGGTGAAGCGGTGGGAGAGGGTTTCGAGGGGGTCATGTCCACGAAGCGCTTGTAGGTGGCAGGTGATGACGTGGTACCTGGGGTGGTGGAGGGACGCTTGGCCAGTCTCATTTGTCCACGGATGAGGCGCCTCTCTTCATAAGTCTCTGCTTTTTCTAGCTGTAATACAGTATAGAGAAAAATGAGTTTACAATTAAGTAAAACATATACATGCTTCAAGACGAAGCATGTTAAAGTTTTGACTCGGAAACTCATATGCTAATAGTGATCATCAGTATGAAAGAAATAGCACTTACCATGCATTCAAGAATTGTAATATCAAATATCGTTTCAATGGACTCGAGATACTCTGGTAGGTTCTCTCGTGAGACCTCCAAGTCCTCGAAGAACTTCTTGTTGCTGCCGGCTCGCTCAATGCGGCGAAGCTTGTTGTAATTTATACCGCTGTCCACTGGCTTCCCTGTAACGAAGCGAGTTGGAGATCCTTCCTTGCTGAAGGGTGCAGGTGAGCCCTCCTTGCTACGTGGAATGGGGGAACCCTCCTTGCTGTGAACTGCCGGAGACCCTTCCCTACTGAAGGGTTCTCTCCTGTGTGGGCGCTCGCTTTCGGGTTTATCTTCGTCGTCATCTGAGGGTTCTTCGGTTCTCCTGGTTGTCTTTCTTACCTCCTTTGTAGTGGACTGATTAGTCGATGCCATGGCACTCATTACCAACTTACTGGAAGTTATCTTGATGTCCTCATTCACTTCCTCCTTGACAGTCTTTTCAACTGGTTCTTCCTCCTCATCATCACCAAGTGGATGGAAATATTTAGGAACAATCTTTGGCTCCTTGACAGGTTTTCTCTCCTCTGGCTCCTTTGTTTCTTTCAAAGGCTTCCGTGTTTCTGGCTCCTTGGGTTTATCATCCTTCTTGATGGTGGACTTCAATGTAGGACGCTTAATGGGTGATGGGATTGGATCCTGCTTCGACTGCTCAAAGAGTGACCTCTTTGCAAAGACGGATTCCTTAATTTCATAGGATGGCTTCCTGGTAGGAGTGTCCTTCTTCTTTTCGAAGGGAGTCTTACGATCGAAGGCAGATCTTCTAGCTGAAACATCTGTTGTTGTGATCTTCTTTTCTGTGATTATCTGAGAGGACACTGATTTTTCAACATCCTGAAGGATCTTGGATGTAATTTCCTCAGGTTTCTTTTGCAGACGTTCAGGCTCTGGAGATCTTTCTTTTGGAGAAGCATACTTTGGAGCCTCATCAGGCACTCCATTTTCTCTGTTCTCATCTTCACTTGGAGATGTATCTTCTGCTGATGGTTCATCCTTTGGCTTTTCAGCTTCTTTGGGTTTCTTCATCTTTTCATCACTAGGTTTTCTTTCAAATGGCCTCCTCCGATCAGGTGTCTTCTTATCTTCATCAGGTTTGGATGGAGTAAGTTTTGTGTCACTTGGCTTCTTTTCAAATATACTCTTCCTATCTGCCAACCAAGGCTTGTCTCTAGGGGACTGTTTTGTGTCTGGTGCCTTCTTCCTGGAAGTTTCGGGCTCCTTAGTGATATTCTTGTCACTTGGTCGACTCTCTAGAGGCCTTGTTCTTCTAGGTTTAATAGAGTCATCCTCTGGCTCATCATCAACAGGCTTCTTCCTGCTGGTGGGTCTCTTATCCTGAGGCTCATCCTCAGCAGAAGGCTCCTCTGGTTTGTCTTCTGGGGAGGAGTCTGAAGCCTCCTGACCATCTGAGGGGTACTCTGATGGCTCACGGACAATAGAAGGCCTGTGGACAGTGTGATAGGGGAGATCTGGCTCACCAGATACATCTTCTATCGTGGGACTATACTCCTCATCAGATGTAAGAGGCTTCATATCTTCTGTCATGGGAGTTTCAGGAAGTGTGACAACTGGTTCTTTGGCTCCAGATTTTGGCTTATCTCTTGAGTCTGGCTCCGTAGATCGGCCCTTAGGTGTCCTATCAGTTGACCTGGTAGTAGGAGTCTTCCTTTCAGTTGTTCTTGAAGGAACAGATCTTGTTGGCTCTCGTTTATCAGGCGACCTTGTTGTTGGTGACTTCCTAGGAGATTGGGAAGGCCTTGTTGGACGTCCAGTTGTTCTCTCAGGTTCACTGGGCCTTTCAGCTGGTCTCCTTGACCGTGGAGTCTTGTCATCTGGCTTCCTTCCAATGTCTCCATTTGTTCTAGGTTCAGGACGACGAACATCACCATTCATTTTAGGCTTACTCTCAGGGGAGAGGGGCTTCTTGAGTGGTGGAGATCGAGTTGTCCTTCTGGTTGGGCTGCTAGGCTCAGGCTTTGGTGTTCGTGTAGGGCTGCTAGGCTCAGGCTTTGGTGTTCGTGTAGGGCTGCTAGGCTCTGGCTTCTGTGTCCTGGTCGGACTCACAGGCTCTGTGGCATTTGCTTCCCTGTGACGTTTGCAGCACTGTCTGCCTGTTGGTGTCACCTCCCGTGGTGTTGACACACCAGACCTGATGGGTGATCGTCCACGATGCGGGGAACTGGGGACACGCTGTGGTGATGTGGTTGACTTAGGAGCGCGTTTGGTAGTATCCCTGGGGGTAACAGGTTCCCTTTGTGATGGTACCCGGCGGGTAGGAGAGTCATCCTTAGCCGGGGCTTTCCTAGATCCAACAGGGACTCGCCTTGAAGGCTCATCAGCTTCTGGCTTCTTCCTAGGGCTCACTTCACGCCTCTTCTTTGGCTCCTCTTCTGGTTTCCTTCTAGTAGTCCTTGATGTAAGAGGTGCCTTCTTTGTTGTGTCTGGCTTCCTCCTGGAAGGCTCTTGAGGCTCATCTTCTGTAGGTGAGGACAGGTCCTCATCTGGTTCCTTGTCATCCCCTTCAACATCTTCATCAGGTTCATCTGTTTCAGGTTCAGGCTCTTCATCTTGTTCGTACCTTTCCTTTTCTTCCTCTTCCAACCTAGCAATTTCAGTTTCCAAATCTTTAATGTCTGTGTCTCGTGCATCTACGACATCAGTTTCCTCTGTGACTTCACTTGTAACATTCTGCATAGTCACCTTTTCAACAGTTGCTTCGTCCCTTTCAACTCGAAGTTTCACCTCCACTGATGCTTTGTCATCTGTGAAAGAAGGTAATAAATCACGCTTTGCATCCACATCAGTGTCCTTTGGCTTATCCTTAGGTTCTGCTTTCTTCAGGGAGGACTTTAGACTTGTGACCTCAACACTTGCAGTCTTGGCTGCTTCTTCGAAGAACTTCTTTTTACTTGATGTATTGACCCGATCAGGTCTGCTAGCCTTTGTTGTTGGTTCTGATTTCTTGCCAGGAGTGAATCTGTTCTTTAGAGCAGAAACTGATCCATAAGGAACATCATCAGGTTCTTCGTCAGGGGCATCACCCGAGGGTTTTTTCCTGTCTGGCGAAATTTTTGCCTCCAAAGTCGATTTCTTGGTTGGCTTTGGTATTTCCCTTTCACCTTCATCAGTCATAATGACGTCCTTTGTGTGCACTCTCTTTGTAATGTTATACTTCTCGCCGGTTGTTTTGCTCTGGCGTGTTTCAATGATGACGGTAATTGCATTGCCATATTCATCAGTTTCTTGCTTCCTTCTGGTGTAAACAACCTCATCATCAAGTGAGGGGAACAGTCCTGACTCATCATCGTCACCTTCCTCAGACCTGATGACAACATAGCTGGTCTCGCGCTCAGGAACAAGGACAGGCGTGGATTTTAAGATGGTCTTTGAAGTGTACTCAGTTCCATCGATGCGACGCCTAATCTCGGTGATGGTCTTGACAATAGTGCCGTCTTCCTCCTCATGTTGTTCTTCCTCAGAACTCACAAGGGTGTCATCTGAGCTGCTGACTTGAATGACTTCCTCAGGACGCTGGCGGCGATTCTCAGAGAAGGAAATGTGAACTTGAGATCCATGTTTAGATGTCTTCTCTGTGCGTTCTACTGTGTAACGCACACCATCTGTCCTTTCTCTGGTCTCAGTCACAGTCTTGATGATGTAACCATCTTCTGTCTCCTCCTCATCCACTGTCTGGTCGATTAGCTCATCATCTTCAGTCCCAACAAAGGTGACAGGTGCTGGTGAACTGAACGTCTTTTGAATGTTGTGTGTTGTGTAAACAGAGCCATCTGGCCTTTGATATCTTTGTATCACTGTCTTGATAATAGTACCATCATCTGTTTCTTCCTCGGTTACATTTTCATCGAGGATCTCATCTTCAGAGGTCTTGGGATGGATGCTTGCCTGCTGATAAATCTTTGACATCCTTCGGAGGGTGTACTGAGCACCAGAGACGCTGCTGCGACGGCGCTCTGTCACCGCCTTGTATTGTGTGCCATCACTCAGTGTTTCTTCATTGACCTCTTCTTGCAAGACTTCATCTTCCAAGCTGGCCACCTGCAGAACTGGCTCGGGCATCTTGGGAATCCTCATAATTCGGTGACGAAGATATTCAGTGCCATCCTTAGTGCGGCGTCGCTCAATGATGGTTTTGACTGTTGATCCATCAGACTGAACTTCTTCTTTGACTTCCTCATTTATCAGCTCATCCTCAGCACTAACAGCGATATTGGAGGAACAAGCACTTCCTACTGGCATCTTCTTTACATCCTCTTCTGTGCCTTGGAAGCTACGCAGCACATATTCAAATGAATAAGTTGAGCCATCTTTCCTCTTTCTAGTTTCTGTGACAACCCTGATCTTCATGCCACTGTCATCTATCTCCTCCTTCTCCTCCTTATCCAAGACCTCATCATCATTCTGAATTGTTGGGAGACCCTTCTGAAGGTCCACACCTGACAAGGTCATTCTACGGGACCTGAACACTTGCCTGTGGGTATATTCTTCTCCTCCCTTTGTGCGCCTAGTCTCAATAACAGTGCGAATAATGGAGCCATCTTCGCTCTTTTCCTCTGTTTCCTGTGTATCAATTACTTCATCATCATCAGAAGGTGTGATCTGTGTGCTCTTCACCTTTGATGTCTTGTATACCTTCTTGGTGGTGTACTCAACTCCATTAGGCTTTCGCCTTGTTTCAGTGACGGTCTGAATGGTTATGCCATTCTCATCCGTTTCTTCAGTTTTGTCAGTAGAGATCAACTCGTCGTCCTCATTGTAGGCGACGTCCTCTGGATGGTCATAGTCAAAGATCTTTGATGTCTTCAGTACATTCTTAGTAGTATATACAATACCATCAGGTCTGCGCCTTGTCTCAGTAATGATTTTGATTTTGTTGCCATCTTTGTCTTCTTCCTCAGTGACATCTCTTTCCACCACTTCATGATCAGGGTTTCCAATGAGGATCTCATCGATCTCGCTCTCACTATTAACGACTTTGGTTGATCTTGCTACGCGCCTTGCAGTGCATTCAGTCCCATCCTTCTTTCGTCTTGTCTGAACCAACATCTTCACAACATTGCCAGACTCGTCAAGACATTCCTCTTCTTCCTCCATGATAACTTCATCATCATCATCAACACTTGCACTAAGATATGTATCTAACTTGTCCAACTCAGTCATGATGGAAGTTTCCATCTTGGCTTCAACCTCTGCTAGCTTTGACTTTCTGGATGGGATGCCAGACTTTGTTGTCTTTACTGTAGTTTTGGTTGTAGTGACTGGGGCCTCCTTCTGAGCACCTGTCTTTCTTGTCATTTGAATTCTGGACGAACTGTCGCCCGGGGTTCGCTTCGTAGGGGATGAGGGCGAGGCCTTGTCTCCAACATTACGGCGTGCTGCGCCGATGTCAAGTTCCTTGGATGGTTTCTTGTCTGAGATTTTCCGAGTAGCAGTGCTACGGACGGGGATCTCTGACTTGCTTGTTCTTGAAGTCTTGCTGGAGGAGCGTTCATCTCGTGATGACTTGCGAGACGAAGAAGTCGTCTTTGTCTCTGTTGTTCTCAAGGTCCTGCTCTCACTCTCGGTCCTTACTGCTGCTTCATCATCGGAGGTCAGGCGTCCTTCGTTGGCCGACACATCATCCTCAGCAGAAGACCTGCGTTCCCTCATGATGCGTGTAGGTGAAACAGAATCCCTCACTTCCTTGTTCTTCATGGAAAGGTATCCTTCACCAGCCAGAGCATTGGACTGAATGGAATATGTAGACTTGGTAATGGAGACGACAGCATCGCCGTCACTGTTGGCATCGTGGTCTGACAGTTCGCCAAGGATCCTCTGGTACCTCGTCGAACGGTCTTGGCTTCCTTTGCGCATACGTTCCTTGATCATGTCCTCTGCCGAATGTCCCTCAAGGGTCATGGAGTCCACTCCGCGCATCGTGAGTCCACCGAGACGAACATTCTGTGTTGAAATGGAATCTGTTACTGCCGAGTCTCCATCCACATGCATCTTCACCTGTAAACCCGGAATATGATTTGAAAAAAAAGAAAGTGAAAATGTTAGTTTGTCTAAACGTTACTGAAATGCATGCAGCTATCGAAATAATCTTTAAAAACTACAACTGTAGATACATTGTTAATTATACTAAACAAGTAAAACACTTCCAGGACATTAGATAATTCCAGACGGAAGCACAAACACATATATCCATTCCTAGACATCGCCCCAAGCTTCACCTCAATGTTGGAGGAGCGTCGTGTGGTCGTCGTGGTCATCCCTTCTCCGTCACTGCCGACGGTGATGGTGGTTTCGGTGCGTTCCGTCACGGTGCCGTCGTCGGCCGTGGACAGCGTGCCCAGACTCTCCTCGTCGTTCTGCACCATCTCGCGCAGCCGCTGTTCCCGGAGCTTGTACATCCTCGCCCTGATCCGCCGACGATCACCGAAGTCTTCGGCCTGTTGCCACTGTGGGGGAAGCACGAGGTCAGGAACTCTTCTTCGAGAAAGACGCTCGAGATTTATATTAGAAATAAAACGTAAGAAATGGCGAGAGGGAGGCAGAGACAGCGGTAGGGAGGAGGCAGAGAGAGAGAAAGAAAGAGAGAGAGAGAGAGAGAGAGAGAGAGAGAGAGAGAGAGAGAGAGAGAGAGAGAGAGAGAGAGAGAGAGAGAGGTAGAGAGAGGGGAGAAAGAATGAATGAGAGGGAGGGTGGGGCAGAGAGAGGCGAAGGGGTGGCAGAGGGAGTGAGAAGGAGGCAGATAGAGGGGAGAATAAAGCATGGAGAGAGAGTGCGGGAGAGGGAGGCAGAAACAGGGGAAGGGAGAGATAGAGAGAGGGGAGGGGGAGGTGCAGAGCGAGAAGAGGAGAAAGAGAGGGGGAGTGGTCAGCCGAAAGAGATGGTGGGAGAGGTGTAAGCAGATCGGATAGAGGGGGAGAGGGAGGCAGAGAGGGCGAGACGGAGGAAAAGAGACACAAAACAGCAATGACTTACCATGACTCTGAGACGTTCTTCATCGGTGATGGTGTCGAGGTCGGTCAGGGCGGTGGAGGCCCCGAAGGGCGCCGCCACCGAACTCATCCCCGCCTGCGAATCAAAGAGGCTCATGAGAACAGATACAAGGTCACGGACACTTCGTCGGACAATCCTCGGGTCAGACCTTGTACTAGTGGCTATCATGTTTGTGTTTATCGGAAATCGTGTCTGGATGATAAATATAAATATTTTAGACAACACTTCTATTTCCTGTACAAGTATTAATAAAAAAGGAAGTCAGATAAAGAAGAAATAAGATGAGGTTTTACACTTGATGCTGTTCGTGACGTATGAACAATGGAGTAACCTGGAAAAATGTGCAACAAGGTCACGGGCGGTTAGTGTTATGCTGGGTCATGGGTGGCTGCATGAGTTCACGGCATTGTGCACATGGACAAAACATTACACACATACAGTATATTCGTACATAGATACAGACATATACGTGTGTGTGTGTTTATATTTATATATACAGTATATATATATATATATATATATATATATATATATATATATATATATATATATACATATAATTATGAAATAAAAAAGTGCTTAGCGACAAATATAGATGAAAGGTATGGATGAGACTCAACACCTTAACAACGCAAGAGATGCATTTGAATACCCGATCACACAAATAAATGTTCGTGAGTAAATGGTTTACATTACAGCTTACCGATAAACAGATGCCAATATTGCCTTGCAGTTAAGTAAGGGGTAAGAGGAGGCCATCTCTTAAAAAAAAGGAATGTTTCCCCAAAATGGAGAGAGTGGTAAGTGGTAAGTATGCACGGTGCGTAAGTGGCCGTAAGTAGAGCAGGGTCTACGCCCACAACCCCCACCCCTACCCTACCCAGCCCACCCCTGTCACCTACCGCCCACAAATACATTTGTTTTACGCGACGCAGTTTGTTATAAACGCCTACGTTCAATGAGTACGACTTCCTTGACTAAATAAATACTAGTATTATTTCACTGAAAACTACAGGTATTTCACTGAACACTCCAGGTACTACAGGCACTCACAATACACCGACCAGCGCACGGAAGTAAAACTAGTAAATGCTGACAGGAGGGGCGGAAGGGAAGGGAAGGGGGGGAGGCAGTATTGCTCAATGCACGTTAAATTCTCGTATGTGTATTCGTGAGTGAGTGAGCGGGTGTCGGTGTGGGTACAGACAACGTGACTCTTCCCACGTTACGAGTCTATGCGGCGTGGTTTGTGGTGGGAGCCTTGCCTATCCACCTATCCCTCCACCCCTTCCCTCCACTCCCTTCCCTTCAACCTGTTTTCCACGTCAACCCGCCCAGTACCTTTGATATTTTACTTTATATCAATCACACGACTCACACATGAAATCATCCTCAACTCATGACCTATTTTCTTCGTTCAGTTAACCTTGTTTCTTAACACATGTTTGTTCATGGCAGATTTTGGGGTTAGTCATTAATCTGAAATTAACACGAAGTTAATTACTGTTAATTCATAAGAGTAGTTATGACATTCTGATATGAGCAAACTATACAAGTCATAATCTAAAACGTATAGCCTGTAAAATTCTACGATGGTTTGAAAGAGATAGACCAAAGTTACAAACATAATATTATTTAGTTTAGAAATTTGTCAATGCCGGTTTTCCATCCTAATAAAAAAGAAATCATTGCTAAAACTAAAATCATACAAAATGATTAATTCGCCATTTTCCTCAATGTGATTAATAAGCACCAGTGCCTTTCTCGTGTTTACACAGATGCAAGCCCTCACGGAGGTCATTACACTGACGCAACGAGGTATGGAATTATGGCCCTTAATTAACACCATGATTTAATTTACAGGAGCTGTTTAACTGATCAATAACAGAGGGTAGTCTCCCTTATGAGTAAATACAGTCGGGAGTCTATGACAGCGTTCTTCAAGCCTTTTTTTCATCGTGACCCTTTCTATTTTGTGCATGGAGTAAGTAAGCACTGTATACTATGGATTCATGCAGTAACTGACCTATTTTACACTAGGAGCAATGCGTACATTTTTTTCTCTACCTTGACTGTTGTTTTCTCTATTGTATATACATATATACATGCTTATATACCCACATATTGACATTTTATATTATTATCACATCAAAATCATTATCATTATCAGTATCAGTACCATTATTACTACCATCCTAATTATCATCATATCCATCAGTAATAATTGCAGCAATAGCAGTAGACCTATCATCATCACTATTTTGTATCAACATCATTACTATGAAACGGAGCAACTGACCGGCAACTCGCAACCCGCCCTCTGAATTCCTCCGTCTAGACGATCGGGTATGATTGACTATTCATGTATAGTACCTCCGAAGGTCACAGTCGAAGTGCCAATTAGCGTGGTGCATCATTAACATAATTCTATTCGGTAGGCCTAAGTAGGAGCAGGTTCTCGGGGACGGCCAGGGTCAGCCTGACAATAAAAAAAAAGCGAAGAGGAAAGACTCATAAAGCAAAAGTAAGAACATGGCGGAGAAGACGGTGCACCGCTTCGTAAAAGGTTTAGCGGGAGTCTTTTGGTTGGAAGAGTGGTAAATATCCATAGTTTAAGACAATAGCCTAAATATGGTTGCAAACTTGAAATAGCAATACATAAAGGGTATTAGGAAGAAAGGAGAGCCAGCGGTTCGTTGGGAAGAGCTGAGTGGCGGCCTTATATGGACGTCGCCCCATGCCGGTCTTCAAGTCTCGGCTAGTTCACCTCTCCCGGCTTTTCCCTATCGGCGGAGGATAAGCGGCGATCTTTTTTGTTTGCGGGTCTTTTTCTAGCTGATATTGAAGTGTTGAAATTGCTGCAGTCTTTCGTTTTGCATTTTAATATCTCGTTTAAAAAATAGCGCGTGATTTCGTTTTTTTGCTTCACCTTTTCGGCGTTCACGACCTCTTCACCCACACGACCTCTTACACAACTTTCGTTTTTTTCTCTCTCTTTATTTTCTCGACATTTCAACCCCAGGCACCCCCCCTCAAAAAAATAAATAAAAAAATAATAATAATGAAAAAAAATCTATATCTTGAAGAAAACCTGCAATATCATAACGCCCATGTAAGGAGTAGACTGTAAAAAAAAAACACTCGATCCCACCCAGGAAAATAGAACCATTGACCCAGCACGACCAAAAAAAGATACGAACTGACATACAAATTAGATAAAAAGCACAACCAAGGCTCAGTTTCCTCGGCGAGTTCCTCTGCACTCATGTCCGGGTGGAGAGAGAAGACTGGGATTACAACATCCTTAGAGAGACGTGCAGGTTCGACTGACCGCCACCGCGCCGCCGTGTCTCTCGCCCCTTTCCCTCCCTCCCTGCGGTATTCATATCGTCATATCTATTCATAATCGGATTTACTTAATTTCAGTCAATGTGCTATTGATATTTTTTATAGCACTATATTCCACTTTTCCTGAAATTCTCCTTTTCCACAAATTGCACGCGCAACACAGCATTCGAGCGTGCAAGCACAAGGCACCGACACACAATAATGCCTTCATCCCCGGCGCCTCCCTCATGACAGGCGTTTGGTGGTAGGGCTCGGCACAAAATCACCTTCATATTTCACCCTCGCGTGGGTGCGTAAATGGGGGCCTTTCTGTCACCTCTGTGTAATAACTACTCTCACTCGTCATAAACGTTTGCCCCCGAGCCACCGAGGCAAGCAAGCGAAACGTTTCTCCGAGCACCGGCGAAGGGAAAGGAGGTAGAGGGAACGCGACCATCTCACGCCGTTCCAAATATGGTATATCCTACCGCAATCAGGTTATTATCCTTACTCTCCCGCAGTTTATTCTACAACTAAAAATCTGTCCAATAAACGGAGCTTAATTGCTTGGTCGATCATTCTCTTTTACGAGAGCGCAAGTGATCCAAGGCGCTGATTGCCACATCGCAGATGACTAATTTTCTGGCGTATTATTCCCTACGTAAACACTTCAGACGCTTGCTTCTTGCGGCTGTCAAAACAGTCTTCATCGCTCCTTTTATGTCTTTCAAAACATCGCTTATTCCGTCGAGTGCTGCGCTGTTTTGTGATACGCAGAGATAGATTCCTTTTAAATAGAAGATGCACAATGAAATGTCATTGTTATTTCTAATCTAAACCTTCCCAAAAATAATTCACTCGGTTACACTACAAAAGTCAAACGAAATAATTAAAACGAGACACTAATCGGCCTCAGCGAAACACGGACTCGCCTTCCTGACTACGTTAAAGAACACTGCAGCAGATGTCGCCACATATTTATTTGAGGTTTTACGTACTAACCAACTGAGCTGATGTCAACAATCACCAGCATCGACATCGTAAACCATCTCCTTAGCCTCGCACGCCGCACACCTCCCGCCATAATGGTGACAGGTGTACCAACCATTCCGTCAATAAACACCTCTCCATCATCGTCACGCCCCCTACTCCTACGCTTTACCTCCTACTCCTCCCCTCATTCTCCTGTCATCACCGAAGGATACCCCGGCTTTGTTTGATAACAGTACTCGTATCGACACCATGATTGTCTCCGCAGGGAATCCATACCAAAGGAAGTAAGCGCGGGGCGGAGGGGAACCCGAGGCAGTGCCCGCAGCTGCCTCCCGCCGCGCGCCGTCGCAAAGCCATAGAGAACTGGGTGTGACATGCGATAGAGTGTCATCGGGATGTGGTTAGGGGGCATGGGTGAAAGAGAGAGAGAGAGAGAGAGAGAGAGAGAGAGAGAGAGAGAGAGAGAGAGAGAGAAAGCGAGAGAGAAAGAAAGAGAAAGCAAACAAAAAAAAGAAAGGTTAATAACAATCTTATATCTCAGTTTCATATTTTTTCGCAGATATATTTAAAAAAAACTCTCCATCGCCCCCTTACCCCCCCTCCCCCTTCCCCCCTCTCACCCTCCTCCCCTTTTTCCTCCCTGCGTGTGACCTCCTGGCCTTCTCTCGTCACTCACACTTTCATACCCATATGAGGAGACGCGAACACACACGGCCTCCAAGCCATTCTTTGTGTATGTCCGGCTGCCACGGGGAGGTTGTTGCGTACTGCGGGCCTCCTGGAGTGCCAACCGGGGAGGTCCTAATTAAGGTGTGGCACTCTCTCTCTCTCTCTCTCTCTCTCTCTCTCTCTCTCTCTCTCTCTCTCTCTCTCTCTCTCTCTCTCTCTCTCTCTCTCTCTCTCTCTCTCTCTCTCTCCACGGTGATGGAGATCCTGTGCGTATCGTGGGATCCGATGATGAATTGATGTTCTTTGTGTTTACGTTATCCCCCCCCCCTCGCGATTATGGAAATCGTTTTAATACAGTCGTTCTTGATTATACACCGTTGTTCAAAAAGCATATGTAAAGGTCGGTGAAAGTGGTTATTATCCATCGTATTTACATGAACGCGGAGGGTCCAAAAAAAAAAAAAAGAAAAAAAAAGACGTTCGCCGTAGTCCTCCGTGCTAAATGCGCTGTGAGACTGAATCATCACAGCCACACCTCCCCTGTGGCTTCTGTGAGGCGATATCATCAGAGGGGTGAAAGTGGAGACGGAGATGGATACATGTGGATAGCCTCTAAGGGTGGAGGTGTGCATGCAAGTGGAAGAGAGGAAGAGAGAGAGGAAGACGATGCGAGGAAGATTATGAGTGAAGAATGCCGTGCGGAGACGCTGAGAGGTTAAGTACAGGTTTGTTGTGACAGAGAGTAAGAGTTACACGTAGGTGAATGGTAGGCCGGGGGTAACCAAGGTGTGACAGTGACATTAAAGGATTGTGAACCGATTTAGTGAATTGGATGTAAATATCACTGGGGTTGAGTGTGGGTGGGGTTAGGGGTAGGGAAAGGGATGGGGGGGGGGGGGGGGTTAAGTATGCAAAAGAATTTGTGTGGGTGTATTGCAAATCTTAAAAATGCGTTGAGATAGATACACTTGTATCTAACAAGATCTCCAAAGGAACATATCCTTATTCTAACATATTTTGTAGCTAAGACAGGAAAAATACGACAGACGAAATGAAAAAGCGCTTAAAACATTTGCTAGTTTACGCTCAACATTTCGCGGAGTCGATAGTATGAAATTAAAACGTGACCTTACGGAGTTGCTGACAATCCTGAGAAGGGGTCATTAGTTATGACATTGCGCTCCTCCATTCAAAATTCCTTAGGGATCCATCCTTCATCATCCTAAACCTCGAACAGAATAACTTCGTGATTTTTATCTCTATTCCCCAAATTATCTTTTTTAAGGTGATGTTTACAATTGTGTTATTCCAGATTTTAAACTGCTTATTGGAAGTTTTTTTTAATTAATTTTTTTTTTCTTCCCATTTCTGAAAGTCTAACATGTGTTCTTATCTCTGACGGCGTATTCTGCAAGCATTTCTTACCCTGCGTTTGCTAATGATTTATGCTCTGCTGCACGTATGTTTTGCATTGTTGCCGCGCAAACAACACACACCTGGGCGTTCCCTTTAACACCCTTTCTCTCTTGAACGAACATAATAAAAGGAAGGAACGCACAAAGAAAATCGCCTTATCGTTCTCGGGAGTTGATTTTCATTGACATTGTTGACTTTAAATATCTTTTGTTTTTTTACCTTTTTATCTTATTATTATTTATCTTATTATTATCTGTACGTTTGCTAAATCCGTGTCAAAAAAACAAAACAAAACAAAAAAGATTCGAAATATACCTTTCTTTTCGATGTCTATCATATTTCAACGTAATGATGCGAACTCATGCAAAAGTTTAGTGGTAGAACAACTAAACTCTTAAGTGCAGACTCATTTCTCACCAGCCAGAGAGTCTACATCTCTAGGATAACCATATAAGAACTTGACCCCTAAGAGTTTGCAGGTGGAATATAATGGACAAGCCTCCATCTCGTGTTTTATTGCGCAGTTGTTTGTCTATCTGTCTGTGTGTCTAGCTATCTGTATGCCCGTGTCTTGCTGGTTATCTGTCTGTCTGGTTGTCTGTCTGTCCGTTTGTCTGTCGAAGGGGCTAGTTAGAAGAGTCTGAGCACAATGGGTTGATGGATGAGTTTTCAATGGCTGGCGAGTGAAGCTGATAACTCTAAATAAGCGATATTGCTCACCAAGCATGAAACTATTTAGGGTGTTACAGTGTTAAGCGCAAAGGAGAGCTGGGACTATAAAGTCTGCTAACTAGTGAATCCAGAAATGTGTAGCTCTTAGATGCGTTTCCATCCTTCAAACAGATAAGATAAGATAAACAGTCAAAGAAATCACGAAAAGACAATATATCTTTTCCTACTAAATCCCCATCCGTTAATCAGAACTCTAATGACCATCTAAGAAACACGAACACCCCATAACTGTTGTCATAAGCACCAATCAAATGCCTTAACAGTTTTTAAAGGGCTGCAACCCGCCAATCAGCTGCGCACACGAGCGCTGAGTGCACCCTAAGGAACGCCCCTTTTAACTCTGATTTTGATCGACTTGCCACGCCCTCTCATTAGCTTTCCATTTACTCCTAAGTGAGGGTCATGTTGGACTTATATGGACCGGAGGGAAACCAGATGAAATGACTCCATTAAGCTCGAAATTAGGCGTTAATTATCAAGTGATTTGACCGCCTTACAAAACGGCCAGTAAAAAAGTATCTTTCTTTTGACAGAAAATGGGAAACTATGTATATTATATGTCCGTATTAATGTGTGTTCATGTTTATTTTTTTTCATAGATTATATCATAACCATTCCCAGAAAAAAAGGTTTGTAGTTTGTAGTGCATAGTAATCAGATTCCATGTGATAAAGATAAGACAAAATAACGCTTAATAACTTCGTACTTTATGTGCATAAAAAATGCGGACCTGTATATGAACCGTACAAATAAAATAATATCTCAGCAGAGAAACTTTTAAAATTTTATTTTCGTTATCAGTTCACTATTTTTTCAGTAATTTCATTTGTTTTAAGAATTCATTTAAAGTGTATTGAACTTTTAAATAAGCTTGCTGGCGTGATATAATATTCAGAATAATTATCAGCAATACATCAAGGGAGCTAGATAAAATAAATTATGATCTCTATGCCAGTACATCATAAGTGTCAATTTACCTGTGCTTGTCAACGCTCTTCTCTTCTCCTCCGTTACTGCTGAAAATAAAGAAAAATCACTAAATTAGAATATATATAGATACCAACAGCATGAAAACAAATAGTGAACATAATATAACGGTAAAAGTGATATAACATCACTAATATTTATCACATTAAGAAAATAATTTTTATTGACAATTTGAAACCCATATAACATTATGTTTTCAATAATGTGAAAATAATTGAAGCATTTCGATATAATTTCGGTGAAAGTTCTGTATTTTTCTTTTCTTTTTTTTCTTGTGAGTGAAACTAGTTGTGTATTTAGATCACTGGGCCTTGTACCAACACCTTGTTCAAGTTTAGAACACTCACGTCTTTCAGAGTGACATAAACGCACTTCTACTTATGTGTTCATTAGAAAACAGGATTGGTAAGCTTAAATGGATAGGTGATTATCGGTGCGCCTGCAGGTGGGTGGGCGCTCAGGTGACGGAGAGAGAAGGGGGAGGGGGGGGAGAAGAAACAGATTCGTTGGTTTAAATCACATGTGTAATCACTACGCCCCGAGAAGGATGTTTTTAATGTAATTTCAATAATTAGTTTGTTTTATATGGATGGTGACACATTGAACATAACTGAACGTATAATTTTCCTTTTTATTTCTCATCGTTCACCTGTCAACATGCACGGCAACCACGTCACAGCACGTCAGCATAAAGACCACGCCAAGGATAGTAATTAGCGTCGCAAATGATGTCCTGACGTATTGGAATGACCCGCGGCCATTGACAAGTTACGCCGAGACCAATGCTGAATACCTACGATCCTCTCTTACCTTTATAAGGGTGATGAGCTCATTACTATGTAACAGACTATTCGACCTTACAGGATCGTGGGTGCCTCACACAGCCTCAAATTGCTCCTGCCGTCGATAACTCCTTCTGGTCCCTCCCTCTCTCCCTTTTCCTCCTCCTCCTCCTCCTCCTCCTCCTCCTTTCCTACACTTGACCGCCCTCTCCTTATAAGAATCCTACGAATCCTAATGCATTTCCCCTTGAGCACTGTCGATCGTTCATTACAAGACACTATTTATTTCCCTTATAAAACACGACTCAGACACCTCCTTCTTCACCTCACAGACGCCCCTCTATCCACCGTGGTGAACACAATACCAACCAACAGTACTTTTAACCGTTCAGTTCAGTTCTTGTTCGTTCTGCGCGCCCGGTATTTTCCCCCAAATTCGGCGCGATTGTGAAGGTTGGCATCCCAGTCAGTAACAAGGTGACGTCATTACATGTGTCAGTCACGTCGATCACACCAAAAGCAAACAAAGTCGTTTTGAAAATCTCCGTTTATGTAGGATTGTTAAGTCGTCTCAATCGTGTTGTATCCTTGCCTTGTTTTTTTGTTTTGTTTTTGTAACGTTGGCTCAATCGCAGCTGTTTATTGACAGCTGTTCGGTCCTGACAGGAAATGCTTGTTCGGGGAAGGAGAATGGGAGAGAGAGATCCATTATCTCTTCAACAAACGTCTTGTGTCTTGAGAAGTTATCAAACTTTATCCAGTGGCGACGGAGAGAATGCGTATCTTTGCCACGTGTGTGTGTGTGTGTGTGTGTGTGTGTGTGTGTGTGTGTGTGTGTGTGTGTGTGTGTGTGTGTGTGTGTGTGTGTGTGTGTGTGTGTGTGTACGTACATAAACGCATGTATAAATGTATATAGATACACATATATATATATAAATACATGTACACACACACATATATATACATATATATGTGTGTGTGTTTGGGGGGAGTTGGGGGTTACGTGCGTGCGTGTGTGCGTGGCTATTAAAGTTTCTCTTTCATGTATCTAATATATGCGAGCAACTCATGCTCGCTTTTACCTGTATAAGGCCCGTGACCTTTTAAATCTTATCAGATTGGCCTCTTTCTTTAGGAGTCATGATTGAATAATCGTAAGGAACAGGGACACTCAAGTACAAAAACATTCACACACACAATACGACATGCACACTTTCACACACACACACACACACACACACACACACACACACTTACACACACACACGCACACACACACACGCACACACACACACATACACACACATAAACATAAACACGAACAAACACACAACAAAGACACACAATCAAACAACCTTACCTATCACCCACTCACAGTCGTGAAGTGAATGTCAAAACCATTGGATGAAGTACAATTCTCCTCAAGATGTCATTACTCATCCTCTTAGACGATAGATGGCGAGGGAGGGGGTCGTGGGGATGGGAAGGGTCGTACTAGGGGTCGTGAGTGGGGGGGGGGGGGTCGAGGGGCAGGGTTAGTGAGGGTCGTATCATAGTGGGGGTGTGAGGGGGGGGGGTCGGGGTCGTATTGGAAGGAGGCGTTGGTGGGAGTCGTGTAAGACGGGGCGTAAGGTGTGTGGGGGGGGTCGTATATGGTCGTATTCAGGGGGTGGACGGACTACCAGGACTGTCATGATGTCAGCGGGTGACAGGGCGGGGTCAATGCCAGGTCAGAAGGTGAGCTGACGAGACTGAAGGGGTGAATGTAAGGGGGAGGAGGGGGAGGGGGAAGGGGAGATGTAATGACTTTAACAGCTCTACCGTTTTATGAGTAAATAAACCTAAAACAATTTTTTTTCTCAAGTTCGACAGAGATGAAAACAATGTGGCGTTATTTCTACAGTCAAAACAAACCTGAACAATAACAGCAGTGTTAACACCATTATTCGCCCCCCGCGCTGCTCCCACAGGTTCATCAAGTACTGATTAATGACCCAGCCACTGTATTAGCAATCATTAACAGTTTCATTATCTAAATGATTAACAGACCTCCCTATCTACCCGATGGTTTGAGATCGGCTTTCACTTTCACTTACTTTATAAAACTCTACATATATTTGCATAATGTATTGCCTTATGACAATCTACGCTCACAATATATCACCCTCATATAATCCCGACCACCTGTCAGCATATGCAGTCCATACTTATACTCAAACATCTGTCTCTAGAACCACAATGCCCTGCCTTCCATTCTAAACTACCTAAATATGCCCCATCCCTCCAGAACCCATCAAAATGTCCCGTTACCCACATACCCTCAACATCTGTCACAGTAACTCTAACCTCTCCCCTCCGCCCTCTAGCACAACATGCCAGTACCTAAATGCCCCCTGTCACAATAACCCATCACATCCAACCCCTCCCGAACACCTGACACAGAACCCAGATCCAAAAACACTCTACATCACCATACATTCGCCATCAACACCTGACACAATACCCAAATCATCAACACTTGTCACAATACCCACATACCCCCTAAACACCTTCCTAATTACCTTCCGAATAACACCTGTTCCACACTTTCTAGCACCTGCGCCACGCCTGCCCACAAGACCCCAATTGAAAGCCCATAAAGAAAAGGTTAACGGGCGGATCGTGGGCGTCCAAAGGAGGAAAATCAAGTGTTATGGTCACGCCCGTCGACTCTCGCCTCTGCAGGAACGACCCGCTAAAGGTAAGACGTCGAATAAAAACCTTCTTCGGCGGTCCCTTCGTCTTGGCGGACGAGGTCGTAACGGTCGTAGCCGCTTGGGTTTTGAATCTTATACAAAATGGCGGCTCATTAAAAAAACCTTCGAAGGAGAGATATATCATAACGACGACTTCGAAGGCTTTCCTGAGCCGGCGTGGAAGTTTGCTTATCTAAATATATTTTTATATATTTTTTTGCGACTAAATGTCCTGAATTGAAACATTGCTCCATTAATATAGCCATAAAAGACACCATCGTAGCTCACTAAAACCCAAACAGTTATCCTTTATCTCCATCCTCAAGATGACATCATCACCAATAACAACACCTAACCATACCATCACCATTCACACCAAAAACACCATCTTTACCTGCACAGCAAATCCTCACCCAACGTCGACGGGCCTGTAATCAGGTTAAACGTTTGCTGATTTATCGTATGCTAATAACCCTTAAGAAAAAGAGGTTGAGTCGATCGGTGATTGACGATAAATTGCATCTTTAGGATAATTGGACGCGGATTTATCTCTCTTCATCTCCGCTCGGATTGGAAATTATCCTTAACCATTATCCTAGTTGAAAGTAATCGCAAAGGAACGTGAATGAATTGGCACAAGGGTATGGGAACGATAAGTAAAAAGGCCTCTTTATTAGCGATGAATTTATCAGAAGAATAACACTTGGTATTATTGATGGAATATTGAAACTGATATTATATGGTGGACTATCAATGACCGAATACAATATTGATGGAAGCATTGTGGTGATGGTGGTGGTGATGATGATGATGGTGATGGAGATGGAGATGAAGTTGGAGAAGATGATGGTGATGGTGAGGGTAATGGTAATAGTAATGGTGATGGTGACAATGAAGGTAATGACGGTGATGGTGACAATGAAGGTAATGATGGTGATAGTAATGATGGTAATAATAATAATGATATATAATTATAACACTAAATCAGAGAAAGTGCATCATCATCATCCTAATATTGACGAGAACGATGAGTATCGGTCACAGCAGACACACCCCGTGAGGAGGAAAGCGCGGGAAAACGAGAGCGAGGCGAAGAAGAAAGCTCGCCAAGTCGTAGTACAAGTAATTCGGCCTAACCTCGCCGATGACGTAAGGCGACGGCCGTAATGACGCGCTAAGCATCGGCTCCAGTCAAGAACGTCACATTTCACTCCCTGCATAATGGTCTGTCGTCCCACTGTCAGGTAATGTCAACTTGAGCCTTACGGGGGAAAAATTGAATCAGAGCGGCTTTGGGATCACATCGCCGCCATAGGGACGATTAGCAGGCTCGGCAGAGGTGAAATATCGCCCTTAGTGATCTAGATCGTCTCGACCCCGCCTAGTCCCGTATACGAAAAGGTCGAGAAAGTCTTCACTATTATGCGCTCTTGAATTTCGATGATCATATTCATGTTTTGATTCTAAATAAGTGATGGGAATTGAAGAATTAAAGGTGTAGATTGGATCAATTTTCCTATCGCTTAATAACGCATCTTAATATGCTTTTTGGTCTGCAGTGAAGGGTTCCCGAGTCGGGCAACAGAACGCGGCTGTTTGGGTGTTGTCGCTCTCGTAAATTCTCGAAATTTGCGAGAAACCGCGAGTCCTACCTGAATCCATGACCGCTGGTTTTCGTGTGTGGGTGTGGGTGTGAGGCGGCAGTCATGACCCTTCATGGCCACTCGATTCCAACCGAAGTATGATCACCGCCATCATTAACATTTCTACTGATATAATCATTCCTAAATTACACACGATAAAGAACATTATTTTAATGAGTAATGAAACTATCTCCCCTCTTTCGCACGCGCGCCCACACGCACACACAAACAAACATACACACACAAACACACACTCACACACACACCTCAACCCTTCATTTGTTTACGCTAAGATGATGAGCCCTTTAAGTGACGTGATCAGGTGGCTCGTGACGTCACAGGTTTTGCATCTACGGTATCCTTCTAAAATTATCATCTTAAGATCTGTGAGTTACTCAGATATCTGAATTCGCGTTATAAAAACTCTAAAGAATTTTTTTTTTCTTTTTTACTTCTGGCTTCTGTTAGTGAATGTATCTATATTTATGTGATATTTGTAGCGAGAACGTAACTCGATCATCTCCACCGGAAAAAATATATATAGAGACTATAAAATGATAATGATAATAGTTACGATGATGAGATTAATACTAATTAGTAACAATAATACTAATAACTATTTTCTATTATCATTATTATAATCACAGCAATAAATAATAATAATAATAATAACAACAACGACAATAACAGCCATGATAACAACACAACAAAATGATAATCTCTCATAATCTCTCCATAACGATAACTTCTAACCTTCCTCCGCCTGTTATCAAGTCCCCCCGCAATAACTTACTTCTCAATACAGGTTATGTTAATGCAAGATATTTAGAATGTCTTGGCTGCTGCATTTAACCTTGCGAATGCCATAAAAGCTCAGCGGCTCAGATCTATTACCTTGAAACATTACTTCGGATTTGAACTCGGATGATAATTGCTGTTGATATACACGAGTCTCGTTCATCCTCGCCATCCTAGTTGATGATTTTTTTTTCATCTTATATTTCATTCCATTTTCATAACACTTTCCTTGGGCGTAAAAAAAGAAATGAAGTAAAAGACGACGGGTCTCACTTAAAACATAAACAAATGACAAATGACCGAATGATATATCTCGCCCTTTAACCTGTCTCCAGGAAGGTTTGTTTCCTCGAGGGCGTCTCGTGCATGCAAGCGTGAACTGAAAGCACAGGAGAGCGCAACGGGGTAAGGCCCAATGACAAGGGCAGTTAAGGGTAGGCAGGTAGGTGTCCTTGATGCAGGTAGCCAGGCTGTGGTGGGACGTGAGGGCTGGCAGGGTCAAGGGGTCAAGGGGGAGGGGGAAGTGGGGGTCTTACTCTTCCCCTAACCCTCCCCTTCTCCTCCTCCTCCTCTTCTTTCTTCTTATTCTTCAACTTCTTCATTTTCTTCAGTCTCGTGGCAAAACCACAGTACAACCCCCCCCCCTCCCTCCCTCCGGTTCCCTCCAAGCTATCATCGCTAACTTATACTTGCAAACACACAGAAGCCATGATTAGGGACTGTAACCACGAGAAACAACGGCAGTGGAGGAAGAACAAAAAAAAAAGTTTCTCTTAACTTCTGATTTTTGGGAGATTAGATACAATGTCCACTGACTCCATCGGGTCTCAAGGTGATATGGTAAACACATTTCCATTCCATGCCTTCACAAGTGGCTTACGTTATCTAAAGCCGAAAATGTAGTCATCATATATTCCCTGTTCTTCTTCAAAATCCGGTGTACGAAATCCACTCTACTTTAAATCCAACACACACACCTCACAAACACCTGAAACGCCTCGAGAAAGAATTCTCAGGGGGAAAAAATGCAAAAGTGCATATATAAGCAGGCACAGAACTTGCGTGCATGAGGACACACACGCACATACATGAAGACACGAACAAGCCCATAAAATGAGTTAATGTAAGTATATTATTTTTCCCTTCCTTCTCATTTCGTCCTCCGCTTTCTGTTATTTTACTTTCCTCATATATGTTTTCTCCTTCATATTTTCATGTTCTATCTTTTCCTTTCTTTGTCCTTTGTTATCTTCTCTGAGACCCGTAATCTTCACCTTATACATTTTCTCGCCTCCTCGCCTCCCTCTTCCCTCCTCACGAGACGCAGCATTATCTCCTCATAACACAATCGTGCTGTGCAAACACATTTCTCGCCTCTGACATGAGATCATTGTCGAGTGACGACGGTTCCTTAATTGAATCTTCGCCCTTCTCCCTCTTCTTCGTCTATATCACGGTGTTTCTTCTTGTTCTTCTTCCTCCTCCTCTTCTTCCTCCATTCTCTTCTTCAACCACCAACACCACAATATCACAGTCACTTCTTTTAACCCTTAATTCTTTCCCTTCCATCCGGTGTCTTCACTTCTATGAGAACCTTGTATGAGATCAAGGTATTGGTATTCACTTTTTTGTATCACCATCTCGGAGATCAGCGCGAAGTGTTGCAAGAGAGGTATCGCAGGACTGCATTCTTCTTCCGCTGGGATTTCAGGAGAGAGAGAGAGAGAGAGAGAGAGAGAGAGAGAGAGAGAGAGAGAGAGAGAGAGAGAGGCAGAGCCCACGTTCCTCTGCCACTTTTTCGCCATCCTACCTTCTCGATTCTAATGGACGATGACGTAAGGCACATTGCGTGATGTCTCAACAAGTGTCGGGAGCGTCTTATAAGAGGAACAGAAAGGCGAGCGAGCGTGTGATCCAGCCGACACCGCGGAGAGGACTGAGCCGAGACTGCGGGAAGGGTCCTCCTAAACAAGAGACCGAGATCCTACAACCTTCTCTCACGTCCTCGCGTCAGTTTTGATCCTCGGTGGCGGGGAGAAGGGGAGGGAGGAGGTTATAGGATTACATTCGCTGATCAGACAAGCAGTGGAAGGGCAAAGATAAGCAAGAAGGTCGACATGCAAGGAAGCATGCAGTTAAGCAGGCTGTCAGACACACATGGATGTATTCAGACACATAAGCATATAAGCAAGAAGGCTGATATGTAAGTCTACGTGCTGACAGGTATGATGATAAGCTGGGAGGAGGAAGCACACGAAAGGAATCATACATGAAAGTTTACAGACATTCAGACGCACAAGCAGGATGGCAAGCAGGAGGTGGAAAGGCAAGCAAACACGACCATCGTACAGAAAAGCAGGTAAAACACAGACGTCTATAATGGCACAAACAAGTCGAAAGACGTACTGTACAAGGGCGCTTGTAATCAGTCGAACGAGTATAACGCACAAGCGACCGAGCAGAAACAAAGTAACGAATGACCATAAATAAGCAGTTTACGCTGTCACTCCTACCCAAGCTTTCTTCGCGAGTGGGGGGGGGAGGGGAGGAGAGCCATAAAATATATCATGATACCTTTTCTTTTTTTCAGAATCGTTTCAAAACCGCGGAATGATTGCAACGCACGAGGCTTTGATCTATGCGGCGGCGCGGTGTGATGGCAGAGGGACACAAGCGAACGGCGGGACTCAATTTGGAAGACAATTGGTCAAGATGGTCATCACGACGCCGTGTCAACTCAGGGCTTTGTGCTAACTAATTGAGTGTGTTTATCTCTGTTGTTCGCGTTGGCGGAGTTATTTGAATAAACATTAACTTTATTGTTATCACCATTATTGTTACCATTATTATCATTGCTATTATTATTACCATCATTATCATTGCTATTATTATTAACATCATAAATATAAATATCATCGCCATTATCATTATTGGCATTACTATCGTTATAGCTGTTTCTATCCTTATCATCATTATCCTCTGTTATCTCTTCTATCTTGTCTTCCCTTCCCCCTTTTTATTCTTCCATCTCGTGTGAAGGATATCGTATTTTTCGTTCCATTGCATTGCCGTTATTGTGTCACCCTTTTCATAATCTTTCCTCCTATTATCTTCATGGTCAAGTGCACTCAGTTACCTGCGCAGTGTCGTCTGTATCTTCCGTATCACATACATACATACATATAATCTCACTTTCACTTTCCGCATCTCTCCTTCCTACTACACCCATCACTATCATCTCCATCAAACGATGAAAATACCCAAGCGACCATCACCATGATAATCCCCATCCCTCATCAGCACACGCACCCTAGCAAAGCGCCTCGCACACACAGCCACCACACTACGTCGGCGTCACCATCGCTCTCACTATCAAAGGCCCTTTCACTGGCTCCTCCCGTAGAAGCCCTAAGCCCTTGTAGAGCGGCTTCTGGTGAGGCAACGCTACGGCATATCTCGACGCTTCTACGGTCCAAGGAGCATCTAGGACCCTCGGCGCTGACATCAAGTGACCCAAACAAGACACGCCCTTGTATGCAACCACCCGATCAACATGACATATTGCAAGGATCGCCATGAATGGGTGTTGGTGATTGGAGTCTCTCGGGGGACTGGAATTCGATTTTTTTTTTTCTTCGTTTAATTTTTTTTATTTTTTATTCTTTCTCTATTTTATTTCCATTAATATGTTTGTCCTACTTTCTCTGTGACTGCCCTTTTTTCCATCTTCCTTTCTCTCTCTATCTCTTCTACATTACTTTCTTCATATCCTTCTGTCAGTCCGTCATTTTTCTACCCACTACACATGCAAACAGCTTTCCATTCACTTTCATCTCCTCGTACCCATTTTAAGGTGAATGAATGAATGAAGAACACGCGTGGCCGACAGAGGCTGCAGCGTGTGACTGTGGTTTGTACAAATCAACACGTGGGAAGAAAAGTGAATTACTGGGACTGGTGGCCATGGCATAAGGCGAGATAAAGGGTGTTGTCATTTCTTAGCTTTACAGTTGTATGTGAACAAATATAAATACATGAGAAAGTGATAATAATTATGAATGATGCTATGGGATATAACTATTATGACAGATTACAGTAATGATAATTATGACGATAAAGATACCATGATCGTTAACAAGAACAATAACATCAGGTAAATACAAACAAACAAAACAAAACATTACAAAGAAGTAACAAAATATCTCGTCACAAGAATAAGGACACCAACAGAAGCAACAACAGAAGAAACACCAACAACAACAACAAAATCGAACTAGACCCCATAGCAATCTCACTCTTCTCATTTTTTTCGGACGAAGAGAACACTGAAACCGCACTGAGGAGACGTCGAGAGAAATCTGTCTCACACTTACGGTTTCCTCACACTCATTAT
Organism: Penaeus japonicus; assembly: GCA_017312705.2. Classification (NCBI taxonomy): domain Eukaryota; kingdom Metazoa; phylum Arthropoda; class Malacostraca; order Decapoda; family Penaeidae; genus Penaeus; species Penaeus japonicus. The sequence continues at coordinate 38,847 of BOPN01002678.1, read as the reverse complement.
CGTCTCTTGAACTTATGAGTGAATCTGGGAGTGTGCTTGCAAGGGGCATGGTGAGCTTCATAAATCTGGGGGTTGATTATTTGTGTTCCTTTTCTAATCATGATATATATATATATACATAAAACATACATACCATACATACATATATACGTTTATATGTATATATGTGTGTGTGTGCTAGTACGTATGTATGTAATACTTATGATAACACGAGGTTCACAACGTATATAGAAAAACAAGATTGTTTTTTTTGTGTTCCAAATTCATCCTGAACCGCCAAAGCAAAAAGTGTAAACCAATAAATGAAACAGATAGGAGAAATATACAAAATTAGAGTCAACGGAGTCCCCAAAGGAAATGCGAGACAGAAAAGGGATATAACTGGAGTAACTAAATAAAAATAACAACAAACGGTAACGAGGCATGAAATAGTGGTAATGTTGATCATATGTAATGATAAAGAGAGAGAGAGAGAGAAGGAAGAGAGAGGGCAGAGAGAGAGAGAGAGAGAGAGAGAGAATCCGATCCGGACTAGTAACTCTACAAAATAAATAGACTATTTAGCCGCAGAATCTTGCCGGAGCTTTGACTGTGACTAATGAGATAAGCTCATAGAAAAAGAGACCGTAAAAAAGGAAAAAGAACAATAGAGGAAATCCTTCATAAAACCTGTCTGTGTGCGTAGGAGCAGAGGAGAGAGAGAGAGAGAGAGAGAGAGAGAGAGAGAGAGAGAGAGAGAGAGAGAGAGAGAGAGAGAGAGAGAGAGAGAGAGAGAGAGAGAGAGAGAATGAAAATGAAAAAAACGATACTCCATATAGAGTAAAAGTAAAAGGTTTTGAAAGGAAGGCGCAGACATAACCAAGTAAAGATATGAATGTCCTCTTAATAAGAGAACACAAAAATAAAAGCTATTATCAAAAGGAGTTCCGAAAGAAAAGAAACATCTATCACATTACCTCTCAGACCTTGGGTTTTCTTATTATTATCTAAAAAAAGTCCTTAATAGTTATTAGCCCCTCCATATGTTCCCCCTTATGCTATAAAAAAAATCTCAAGATTTCCTTATAAGCCGCTTGACTAAACTTTTAAGCTGTTTATACAAGGCAAACAGTAGCTGTTGAGCAGACACAACATCGCCTCTCAGGTCATGCTGTTATTAGAGATAATTATGCTCTTTACTCTTTCCAGCTACTTCTCTTACTCTATCCTCTCCTCTCCCTCTCTTCTATTCTTTCTTCCCTATCTCCGTTCTCATTCCGTTCTCGGGAAGGAGTCATTGGTCTTCCACCTTTTTTATTTCTCCTCATTTTCCATTCCCTCCTCCTCCGTCTACTTTCCTTTTAACATGTGTTCTCTTGTTCTTACCATCACCATCTCCCCCCTTTCTCTCCCTCTGCCTCCTCTCGTTAGCCAATGTATCCACACGGAATTGAATAGCTTACAGTACCAGTAGCTTACAATGGTCTGAGGTGCGCTACCTTACGAATGAGTGTGGTAGGGGCAGCCTATGTCATAAGGTAAATTGTGGTAACAATAAGGACATCATTATCAGGTGATGAAGTGACAATAAGAAGGGATAATATAGGTAATGAAGAATTATACAGGAAACGCGAGAAAGACCAAGTGCAAGGGCGAAGAAGGCGAAATATATACGATATGATAGATGAATAAAGACGAGAAAGGTGAAGCGGGGTGACAACAAAGACGAAGTACATAACAAATAATACATACAGAAAGGCGAGAGAGGTAAAGTAAGACGACATTGTAAGCAAAACCTATCCAAAATAATAACACAAATAAAGACGAGGGAAGTAAGGTACGTTAACAACAGGAACGCCACGGACACAAAACGGCAAATATAGAAAGGGAAGAAAGGGAAGGTATGGTCAGAGAACGGATTGCTTTGATGGTGAATGTGAACATGCGATGACCTTGTTGAGCGAAGGACAGCCACCGATTAGCAAAGGAGACGCGGATTCATGAACAAATATAGAGAAAAGAACATGGCGCTGGGCATGTTAATCCTCACCGAACTGAAAATGACTGAAATTAATGGCTAAAACTGACTGAAATATGGATGGTAAATGTTCATATTGCTATTCTAATCGTTTGTAATACAGGAATGATCATGAGAATAAAAATAATATAGAAAAAACACGGAACGAAGGACAAGAAAACGGGAAAAGGCCCAAGATCTCAGGAAGGTGAGGGAAGCGGAGGGAGAGGGGGAGAAGGTGAGCGTCGGGGCGAAGGTGAAGTGAAGGTGTGAGGGCGGTACAACTCCTGCCAGGTCGAGTGGGCAAGGCCTTATTAGGTCATGTGTCCCTCCTCACCACTCCGCCATGACTCACCAACCACTCCCTCCCCTCCCCTCCCCTCTCCACCCCCCATCTTCCCTACCATAACCACCGCACTCATTTTGTGTAATAATAACAGACCTCGCTCTGAGTACGGCCAACTCGTACCTCGTTCGCGGTGTTTCGTTCTTCCTCTTCCTGAGTATCCATTTTCGTTTCTACTTCTGTGTCCTTGTCTCTTACTTTATTCTACTATCTGTCTGTCTAATGAATTTACATTTCTCTCTCTTTCTCTTTTACTTTCTTATTCCTCCTATCCTATTATTCCCGACAAGCCCGAACTTCGCACATATATTCGACAACCCTATTAAGAGCAAAACAAATACCGGGGAAATGACCCAACCATAGATTTACATCACTCCCAATTACTTCCTCTGATTACAGGGTGTTCAGCCTCGTTACAGGAATTGTGGACACTCCTTTAATGATAGTTCAAAGCGCCCCTCCAGACTCCTGTTCCTCCCTCGCCCCTCCTGCTTGGCGCTGCCCTCCCATACTTGATTATCCTAATGAGCGTGGGCGGCCAGGAATCATCTTAATTGCTTGCTTATCGTCACGACCATAAATAGCGTCGGTTGTCGAAACTCCGGCGAGAATGTCCAGTGACGAAAGGACAGTCTGAGAAAGGTTTGGTTGAGGAGGAGCGGGATGGCCGGGATATGCGAGCGGGATATTTAGAAGTTTCGGGATTATTTTTCGTGTCCGGAGGAAGGGATAGTAAATAATAGGTATGAGAGTTTTCAGCTCGAAAGAAATCTCCAAAGAGATTAATATTCCTTTTCATCGAATCTAATCATGTTGCGTAAGAGAAAATAATACACAAAAGGGTATTTCTCCTTTTTTCCCAAGGAAGTTATTCCAGTGTCGGGTTGGTGTCTAAAAAATAGGGCTGTGTGCACTTAAGTTTCATTAGTGGGCACGGCGTATCAAATTATCGTGATTTCTCGTTGAATTATATATAACACTCGATGTAAGTGAGCAACCTTACATTTTGTATGCACGAAGAATGACCATACTAACCAACTTCAAACAAATCACACCACAGGTCTTCGCAGCACACGAATAATACCAAGTCAAAATCACTTAGGGAGTCCTGTAACCACTTTCTTCCCGCCGATCACAAACACCTTTTCACCGCCAAGGCTTCCTACACACTACACATCCGAACCACAACTCCCTGGCAGGATCCCCTACACCGCAACCTCCCCACTCCCCCCTCCCCCCTCCCAGCAGCCCGTCATAACAATCCCCCGCTCCGCCTTGGCTCCTCCCCCAACCTCGCCCTCCTCAGGTCAGATGGAAGGACACGCTCAAAGTGAAATGAAATTGGCTGGAACGTCCGCATTTCTGGTCTCCCTAATTATCTTTCAAAAATTGCTTATTCAAAATATGGGAAGGTGTGAAGTGATACGTGAAGCGGGGATGAAGAGAAATGTGGAAAAGAAGAAGGAAGGTAAGTAGGAGTTTTTTCTTCTCGATTGAAAAAGTAAACAAATCCACAGCGTTCGCGTGTGCGTTCGCGTAGCGTTGGATATCGGTTACTATGATCCCCTTGCGTTCTCCCGGACTCTCTCGCATTACACACACAAAAAAACTATCGATCAATACGTTCTTCTTATATCTATTAATTCTTCTCAGTGATTGTAGCTCGAAAAGGAAATCAGAAGGCAGAAACCAGAGCGCGAATCTGCCATTTAAGTGTTTAGTCCCGAGGGTACAATTACTGTACACACATGAATATGGATTCATGCTCGCGGTACAAGAACGCGAGAGGAATTTGATCCTTTAGGTTTTGACGGAATAATACGGCATTGCATGCTTTTCTTCTCTGAGATGATTCATCTATTCATCGTATGTGAAATACAAACTTGAAGTTGATATTGAGTGCTTATTTTTTGTTGTAATATATTCCAGTTTTTCATGTAAATCATTTCCGAAGATAGATAAACTGCCTTTTCGATAAACATGCAGTAAGATTGCCAATTAGTTTTTTTTCCTCACGAATTGATTGAATCCTCAACCCACACTATTACCTGATTAGAAAAAAAGTTACTCTCTTTCAAAAACGAATACGAAATTCAAGACTTTCCTTCGACAAGTAAACCGCAGAGGTGACACGACGGAGGACAAATAAATAAAGGCGTTTGTCATCCCAATATTTGCACGGGAAGTGATGACGCATTCCCTCTTTTTGCAACAGGAAAGCACCGCCTCAGAAGGACGATAAGGCGTAATATGAAGTTATAGGAAATCGTATAATAATCAGAAAATATAACATTAGTAGGATCACATATGAAATCTGGATACGTTCTAGCGGTATTTCACTTTCAAGCGGTTAATTGTAAGATCGAGACAATTATAACACCTTAAAATACACTGGACGTCTTGTTAACACCCCTTCCTCTCCCTCCGCCCACGTCAGTGTGACCCTCAACGCGCATTATTATTACCTGCCTCGCCCACCTCCCGCCCACCACCCACCCCCTCGTAGCCCACCCACTCGCCCACACTGTCCAGGGAGCTGCCTGATCCCGCAGAGCAAGTTTCCAGCTAGTTTAGCATTCATACTTCCCAGTACTCGACGTAGCCTCTCTGCCTCTGTCTTTCAGCCTGTCTGTTTGTCTGCCGCAACCTTTCTCTCTAACACAAACAAACACAATTCTTTTTTTATATACTGCAGAGTGACAGCAAATGCCCATTTATTGATTCCATGCGCATATGTAAAATTAAATACATCCACAGTAATGAATGTTTATTGTGTTCCTCTGTGACTGTGGGTATGTTTTTATTTCATCTTTGTAAGCACGCTACTGTGTTCGTGTTAGTAGTGTGACTGTAAACATACACACACACACACACAAACCACCCAGTACACACTACCCGTCCACCGCCCACTTCCACCTATCCCCGTTGCCTCCAACCTTTCCCCTGCGTACCCATCCACCCCAGACCGACCTCAGTACCGCCCATCCATCTCGCCCGCACGCCCACTGGGAGAGAGGAGGACGGGAGAAGGATTCGGCTCGCTCGAACGCCCGTGAAGCGGTTCAGAAGCCAAGCCTCAGCCTGTCATCCGCATTCGCTGAAGCTGCTATTTAAATCCTGTTAACCTTCGCTCGCCCGTGGAATGCCAAGAGACAAAACAAACGTCAATAAATTTTAAAAATATCTTATCACTGCTTTTGTTTTTCTCCTTCCAGATTTACCTCAGCCGAGGCCTTGCCATTCCTTAGTAGACCTTCAGTTAAAGCATAAGCGTTGGAGATTGAGGAGAAGGAGGAGGGGGGGGGGTTGAGAGTTCCCTCCCTCCACTCCCTCCCTCACGCTGTCCGCTGTCGCCAAGGAAATTTACAATGTCGGAAAAATCGGACGAGTTTCAGGCTGGCGCAGACGAGTCGCACTGCCCAGGGGAGGGAGAGAGGAGAGGGAGGGGGGAGGAGAGCAAGGAGGGAAGAGGGAGGGTGGGAGGGCAGGGGAGAACAAGAAAGGAGAATGGAGGAGAGCAAGGATGGAAGAGGGAGGGAGGGTTGGGAGAAAGGAAGAGGGAGGGAGGGCAGGGGAGGAGATTGGAGGGCAAGGAGGGAAGAGGGTGGGAGGAAGGACTGTGGAGGACGAGAGAGGAAGAAGAATGAGGGAGGGAGAGGAGAGGGTGACTGCTGTGTTACTACGCCAAGTCTGGAAGGGGTGGGACACATGGCGCTTCCTTACTACTGTGCTTACGGGAGCCTTGCGAGGACAGTTACGAGACTCCAAAACACCCATTAAGAGGCCAAAGAAAAGACCCTCTTTAGGGGCTGATGTACTGGATTCCATTTAATCATTGTTATCTTTATTCATTTGATTATTTCCCTCCTTGGCTCTCCTTTTCCTTCCCTCCTTCCCTCTTTGGCTCATGAATTTAATCTTAGCCAATTACACTTATTTTTTTAGTGCTATCAAATCATTTTCCAAGACAAAGTTTCCTTTCAAGACAAAAAAGGTTTCCTAAGT
>BOPN01002678.1:17500-25000 GCA_017312705.2 Penaeus japonicus | reverse complement strand
TTTCTCAATCCCTCCCTCCCTCTGCCTCATTCTGTCTCAATCCCTCCCTCCCTCCCTCCCTATCTATCCCTCCCTCCCTCCCTCCCTCCCTCCCCATCCCTCACACACACACACTTTAAGGATCCCTCTTTCGATTTCTCAGTCCTTTGCGTCTCGGCCCCGTACGGTCTAGCGACTCAAAAGATATCGGGGAGAAAATCGATTCACACGCGGGTGCCATGAAGTCTCATTCGGGATCAGCAGTTATCGAAGTGCCACTCCCCCCCCCCCCCCCCCCTCCTCTTCCCCCTTCTTCCCCCTCCTCCCCTCCACCTCTTCTAGGCAGTCGAGCTCCTCTATCCCTCTCATGACGACTCCGCACCCCACTCCTCCTCCTCCTCCTTCCCCTCCTACCCTGTACCTCGACCAGACGACCACACACGACCGCGAACACCTCGCCTCGGTGATCCTCTCTTTCCCTTTGTGTCTCCCTTTCTTTTTCTCTTTCTTTCTTTCTTTCTTTCTATCTCAATCTCTCCCTTTCTCCTTTTATCCGTCTCCCACTTTCTCACTCACTCATTAACACACACACACACAGACAGACAGACACACACACACACACACACACACACACACACACACACACACACACACACACACTCCATGCATCCATGTATCCCTCCACTGAACTAAACTGAACATCCATCCATCTCCCCCTCCCTCCCTCCCTCCCTCCCTCCCTCCCCCTCCCCCTCCCTCCCTCCCTCCCTCTCAGTGCGCGCGTGGGGTTGACCTTGTAGTAATACTGGAACGTAGGCGGCGGTGAGGTTAGAAGGGCGGCGAGCGTGGGCGGGCAGGTTCCTTTACGGAAGGGTGGGTAAAAGGTGGGCGGGCAGGTTTTACTGTACGGAAGGCCAGGGTGAAAAGTGGGCGGAATGGGCTCGCTGATCGAGTTTGTTGCCTGAACCGAGTGGGCTGCAATGGAGGAATCCCAAACCGGCTCTGCATGATGGGGGGAAAGCCTCGGGCCATGCAGGCAGCCGCCCACTCCCCCCCCCCCCCCCCCCCCCACAAGTAAACCCCCAATTCCTTCTCCACTCCCCCCCCCCACTCACCTACTCCCCTCAGTCCCGCCTGGCATGTAAACAAACTTCTTTTTATTTTTATTTTTTCTTTTACAATATGACAATTTTATGAATACGGTGTGTTTTCGTTTCATGTGGACTTGGACAAAAGATGAAGATGAAAAAGAGAGAGAAAGAGAAAGAGAAAGAGAGAGAGAGAGAGAGAAAGAGAGAGAGAAAGAGAGAGAGAGAGAGAGAGACAGAGAGAGAGAGAGAGAGAGAGAGAGAGAGAGAGAGAGAGAGAGAGAGAGAGAGAGAGAGAGAGAGAGAGAGAGAGAGAGAGAGAGAGAGAGAGAAAGAGAGAGAGAGAGAGAGAAATACAGACAGAAAAAAAAGAGAAAGACAAATTAAAAAAAAAGAATTAGAAAAAAAATAATGAGAAAAATACTGATGAAATAAAATGCCTTATCAATCTCTCCTTGGCCAAGTTGCAGACGATGGAGAATGTGCATGTTGCATGTTGAATGCATCGTGGTCACGGTGGAAGCAAAGATGATAGCAAATCAGAACAAGGTGGAGACAACAAAGGGGATGGAGAAAAAGGAGGATGGAAGAGGGAGGAGGAGGAGGAGGAGGAGGATAAAGCAGAGGGAAAAAACGATTATATGTGTGTGTGTGTGTGTGTGTGTGTGTGTATATGTGTGTGTGTGTGTGTGTGTGTATGTATATATACATATATATACATATACATACATATATGTATACATATATATATATATATATATACATATATATACATATATGTATACATATATATATATATATATATATATACATATATATACATATACATACACACATATACATATATATAAATATGTATACATATATATACATATATATACATATGTATACATATATATATATACATATACATACATATATATATACATATATATAAATATATATACATATATATACACATATATACATGAGAGAGAGAGAGAGAGAGAGAGAAATAGATGGATAAATATATATAAATATATATATCTTTAATTTTTTTTTCATATACACATATTTATGCATGTATGTATGTATGCACATCCAGACACAGCGCTTCCCAGCGGCAACGGACCGACCCATGAATCACCTTCTGAGCGCGTTACCTCCGCACAATCCCACGCGTGCTGGGATTTGCATTATAAAGCACACTGAGGCAGAGTGGCGACCGGCGCCCGCCGAGATCCCGTCAGGACGCCCACTCGCCAGTACATCACGCGGACTTACACTCGATCACGCCCGCTTAGACCCGCCCACGTGCCATTGTCCCGGCACTCCACGACGTCTGGAGAAAAGGGAATGTAGAGCCCACACAGAGACCTCCCAGGGACCGTGGGGCTGGTGATAGGGGCTAGGGGCTAAGGGATAAGGGCTACGGGATAAGGGCTAGGGGCTAGGCTAGAGGTTGGGGGAAGGAGGTAGGGACTCCCCACGAGACACAAACCCCTTTTTCCGTCTTTTTTTTTCTTTTACCTTTGTAATGAGGGGACTCACGCTCATATGTATGCATGAAGGAAACGAGTGAACGACTGAGTAATTAACAACTTACAGAACAGTATGATAATGTTAGTAGTAGTAGCTTCAGCCTAACATCATTAATATGACGTAATGTTATAGCAACATTATCCACCATAGACGTCGCTTAAAAATATCAGCTGCTTTATCAACTTCCTTAATCGAACGAAATTCCAGGCCTACGCCAGACCGCTCTGTCTCCCTTTGACTTGGACGGCACACTTGTCACTCAACCCCGAAGACCCTCCGTGCAATATCTTTCCGACCCTCCACTGCGGTTCGGAGGGTCACAAAGCCACACAATATTTATCCGTCACGCATCCTCGCCTCGTGGCATTCCGTCCCTCAAATCCTATAATCACGTGGTCTTTCATGTAGCCGGGGTGATGGCTGCCAAAGCCATCCAGAGACGCGTAAGGTGATCGAGTTAGTTGCTCTGACTAATGACCTATCACATGCCGCGGGCGAGAGACAGATGGAGATGTTCGAGCCAAGCGAGCGATCGACTTGTCACTGGAGATGGGGTGGCGCGTCAGAGATGGAGATAGAGAGATAGATAGACGATAGAGAGGAAGAGAGAGAGAGGGGGAGGGAGGGAGAGAGGGAGAGAGAGAGGGAGAGAGAGAGGGGGAGAGAGAGAGAGAGAGAGAGAGAGAGAGAGAGAGAGAGAGACAGAGAGAGAGGGGGGGTGGGGGAGAAAGAAAACTCAGTTGAAACAAAGGAAATAACAAGGTAGGAGATAAAGAAAGACGAACTTTAAAAAAAATATGGAAAAGAACAAGTTCTGGAGAGCAAAAGAAGAAATGCGCAGAACCAAGAAGATAAAGAGAAGAGAGAAGAAGAAAGATCAAATTCCTCGGCCAATCAACGGACCCCCAACGAAGAGGAAGTATCAGATGAGCACCAACTCCTCGTCAATAAAATCCTTCATCAAAAGACACTGATAATGATGCCGAGTCCTTCCCACTGTTCCTAATAATAACTCACCATCTGGACTAGTTACACCACTACCAGCAATGTGAAGCATGAAGGTCACCCTCCACTTAATTAAGGGGTTAATGGTAATAAGGGAGCCACGGATCTACGCCTAAACTTTGACCTTCGACGCTGAAAAATATAAACTATAGGCTATTTTCGCCACACCGTCTTTGTTATTGTTTTGTCGAGGCTTCGAACGGGATCCGAATTCGATTCGATTTTGTTTTGTTTTTTTTCTTCCGTTCTGATCAGTCGATCCTTTGTCCATCCTCTTGCTACCGTTTCGTCGTTTATTGTCCTTATTCCTTTGTACTTGAAGAACGAAAAGAAGAAAAAAAAAATAGAAGAAAAACATAGCAATCGGGAGGAGCTCAATGACATTTCAAACCTAATTGGATTACAGCAGTTTGACCTCGGGAAGAAGATCGAGGGAGTGCTAGCCATTTAAGTTTTATTTTTGGCTTCGTTGTGGTGAAATTAAAAGTGCAAAGGATGAAAAGCGATAATGAGAAGAGGGACGATCACAAGATTAATCCGAAATCACTGTAATCACCGGACACATAAGGCAGGTGTGATGAAACGGGCATTCCAGTGTCAGTCTTTTGGTCACAACTTTAAGGTGAAGTATTTGTAAATATTGCAAGTGAAATAATGACATTGTGAGACAAAGCGGACAAGAAGAAAGATAAAGACGAGAGAGAGAGAGAGAAAGAGAGAGAGAGAGATCTATGTGTATATACAGATAGATAGATATATACATTAATATCTAAGTATACTTATATACACACACGCATTAGGAAAAAAACGACAGATACCAAACTCAACAAAACAAACCATGCGACGTGCAGACAGAGCCAGACACAGGCAATCAGTCAGACACACAGCCAGACAGCCGAGAAAGCATGAATGACGCCGCCACGAAGACCCTCTCCCACAGCCAGCCGCCAGCGCCGCCCGGTCGGTCACGCATCTCGCTGCCGTTGCGGTCTCGACTGCGCGATCACGCTCGCTTGACCAGACCGTAGCCGAATTACCTGTGTCACTAGGTTTACGAGCGCCGGCGGGTCCGCGGACGGCTGGCGGGCTGGTGTCGGCGCTGCACCGATTGGCACGCGGGTCTTACGCTTCTCCAACAGGGGGAGATGAGGGGGGAGGGAGAGGTAAGGGGAGGGGAAGGAAGGGGGAGGTGGGGGGAGAGAGGTAAGGGGAGGGGAAGGAAGGGGTAGGGTGGGGGAGTGAGGTAAGGGGAGGGGAAGGAAGGGGTAGGGTGGGGGAGTGAGGTAAGGGGAGGGGAAGGAAGGGGGAGGTGGAGAAGGGGTAGGGTGGGGGAGAGAGTTAAGAAGAGGGGAAAGAAAGGGGAGATGAAGAAGGGGTGGGAGAGAGAGGTAAAGGTAGTAGATGGATAGAGGGGGTAGGGGGTGGGGAAAGGGTGAGGGCAGAAGAGAGGAGGAGGTGAGATGAGAATGGGGAATGAGATGGGGAGAGAAATGGCGGGGAGGAGGGAGAGTGCATAGCAACAACCAGTAGGAGAGAAGTAGTCATAATGATGATGATGATAATTATGATAACAATAACAACAACAATAATAATGACAATACTGATAATGATGACGATAATCATAATCATAATAAGAACAACGACAGAGACTACAGACGCCAGCAAAGGATAAAATAACGCAGTAAAGAGTGTCCATCGCGAGGACACTTTGAGGACACTTCAAGAGGGGAAACAGGACGAAGTGTTTTTCCTCGTTTACCTGTGTACTTCTGCAGCGCCGATAACCCTTCGTGTGGGAACGGGGACCGGAAGTGTCGTTTCCTTTCAAGCAGTACAAGAAAGCAAAAATTACGGGAACACTTCCTCCTCCTCCCTTTTATTCTAAGGGTTTTACAAAGGGGGGGGGGGTCTTTAATTGTTTTATTATTATTACTAAAGAATATAGTAACAATGATAATAATCATACTGATAACGATGATGAAAATGATGATGATGATGATTATGATAATAAAAATAATCATCATCATAATAATCATAGTAACAATGATAATAAACACATTGATAATAATAGATAAGAAAAATAATAAAAAATGATAATAACATTAACAATAATAACAACAACACTAATAATAATGATAACGATAAAAAACGACAATCATAGCAATAATAATAACAATAACAATAACAGCACAAACAATCATAATGACGAAAGCAGTGATACCTCGGCGCCGCTTCTTGCAACAAGCCTTCCACCTGCAACAACGTACACAGCGATAAGGAGGCGAGGCTGATGATGGCGACGCGGACGAGCCAAAGAAGAAGAAAAAAAAGAGAGAGAAATAATAACCATCGATAATTATCAGCCCATCTTTAAGCAAAGAAGCTACCGAGTTCATTAACTAAACCCCCCTCTACCTCCCATCCCCTATCCCCTCCTCACCCTCAGATAACATCTTCATTCGTCGATCAAATTAACGCCATATATGATCCGTTCTTCTCCTCTTCTCTTCTCTTTCCCTTCTCTTCCTGATTTTTGTTCTCTTATCTTCCTACACTTCTATTATCTCCCTTTTTCCCTCTCTCTCCCCCTTCCCTCTCGCTCCGTCGATCTCCTTCTCTCCCTCTTCTCTTTCCCCCTCCTCCTCCTCCTTCTGATTCTTGTTCTCCGATCTCCCTCTACTTCTATCTCCCTTCTCCCTTCCCTTCTATCGATCTCCCTCTTTCCACCTTCACCTTCCCCTTTCTCATCCTCCCCCCTCCCTTTCTCCTTAATCCTTTTCCTTTTCCTTCTCCTTCTTCTTCTTCTTCTTCTTCTTCTTCTTCTTCTCCTCCTCCTCCTCCCCTTCACCTTCCACCTTCTCCTTTCAACGAACATGGACTCATGCCTTTTACGTATGCAAATGAGGCAGCCAGAATATAAAAAAAAGAAAAGCAGAAAAAAATATATGCTCTCTTTAAAAGCATCATCAAATCTATATTAAGCCGTATTGCCTCTTAGCATAAGAAACCACCCAAACATACACTCGGACGACACATTAAAACGAAGATTTAATGGACCTCTTGTTATTTCTTATTCTATTTTTTTTCTCTCTCTATCACCTTCTTCTCTGTTTATTTCTCTTTATGTTTTCCTTTGTATTTTCTATCTTATGTTTCTGTCTCTCTTTCTCTCCCTTGTCTCTCTTTTTTTCTATCTCTTGAAAGCTCATCTAAGATCCTCTCTCTCTCTCTCTCTCTCTCTCTCTCTCTCCTTCTCCCTCTCCTTCTCCTTCTCCCTCTCCCTCTCCCTCTCCCTCTCTCCTTCTCTTTCTCTTTCTTCTTCTCCTTCTTCTTCTCCCCCTCTCCCTCTGTATTGTTAAATGAAGGACTATGAGAAGGTTGACCCGACGTGACCTAATTTGGCAAGCAATTTCATTCCCCGTAACGCCTAGTACATAACCAAGGGATGGTTAAAGATTATTACTACATACAAGGGAGTGGAGAAAGTGGATGGAAATGTGGAGTCGAGGAGGGTGGAGGTGAAGACGGAAGTGTAGAAGGTGGAGATGGTGGTGGGTTGATTTAGATGGTGGATGTGGTGATGATGATGGTGGATGTGATGACGATGGAGGATGTGCTGACGATGGTGGATGCGGTGATGACGATGGTGGATGTGGTGATGATGATGATGGTGGATTTGATTACAATGGAATATGTGGTGATGATGATGATGGATGTGGTGATGATGATGGCAGAGGTGGTAATGGAGTCACAGGTGGAGGTGTGTAGATGGAAGTGGTGGTGGTAGAGATGGATGTAGTCGTGGAGGTAGAAGTGGAGGTAGTGGAAAGCGTACAAAAAGGAGGGGGGGAGGGCAGAAGGGGCCAGTAGATTAAGAAGCAAAGATGGTAGATGAACTAGAAGAATC
>BOPN01002678.1:0-12500 GCA_017312705.2 Penaeus japonicus | reverse complement strand
TATTACTATATATATATATGAATAATGTTTACCATACCTAATAATAATGAAGAAAAGTACTTTTGGAGGGTTCACCATATAGAAAAAATATACCTCGCACCACCTACACTATACACTAACCACACATTACCGATAAACATCTTACGGTAATAGGAGGAGCAAGAGAATCTTACTAGTCCTAAATCTTAGACGAAATTTAAGAACCAAAAAAAAAAAAAATCAAATCGTATCGAAATTTAAAAGAATATGATATCTAAAGACAATAAATGATAATCACTTAATAACTAGAAACAAGTCAAAGCAAGTTAATCAAGCGTAGAAAAGAAGAAAAGAAGACGTATGGTTCAAGAAGGCTCATAACTAACATAACCCTGACGTAGTATCTCGTAAGTGTTGACGGGGTTGTGTTCCCGATATGCTTAAGTATACCGCACGCCGCTGTATGTTATTAGTAGCCCACGCTAATCAGCTCTCCTACTTGGGGATTCGTTGGGATGTGTCTGAACTTCTGAAATAGTCCTTGCCTCAAGTCGACGATGAGGGGAGTGTTGCTAAAGGCAATATGAATGCAACACGGCTGGTGCAAGAGAGGCCATGTCACTACTAGTACACCACCATCCCAACCCTTCCCTTCGTCTGATTTCTTTTCCTCTTGCCTCTTCTCTTCCTCCTCCTTCTCCTCCTCTTTACCTTTTTTTCATTTTCTTCCTCCTACTCTTTATTTTGTCACTTTCTCCTTACTCCTTATCCTTTTATTGTTCCTCCTGTTCCTTCATCTCCTCCTTTTCTTTTCCCTATTCTTCTTTTTCTTCCTCTTTCCAATTCTTCTTCTTCTTCTTCTTCTTCTTCTTCTTCTTCTTCTTCTTCCTCCTCATCATCATTATCATCGATCCCCTACCACCTCCTCCTCCTCCTCCTCCCCCTTCCACGTAAAAAAAAGAAAAAAAAAGAAAGAAAAACAAGTAATCAAAGTGATCCCACATTCCCCCCGAGGAGCTACCCATAGGAGCCACCCATAGGAGCCACCCATAGGAGTCACCCATAGGAATCAGCCATGGGAGGCACCCGGGACACCCATAGATCCTCAGGTAGACAGTATGGAAATGAGGAAGGAAGGATTGCGTCGACGCCCTACGAGCTTGTTCCTGATAGAGCGGTCTTCCTCGGCCCACGCATCTCCCCGCCTCGCCCTCGGCCTGCGCACGTTATCAGGGACAAGGGAGGCTGAGTGATGGCCAGGTTTTAAGGGCGGTTGCGTCGGTGTTGTGTGTGGGTGTGTTGTAGGAGGGTGTGTGGGTGTGTTGTGTGAGGGTGTGTGGGTGTGTTGTGTGAGGGTGTGTGGGTGTGTTGTGTGAGGGTGTGGGTGTCTTGTGTGAGGTGTGTGGGCGTGTTGTGTGAGGACGTGTGGGTGTGTTGTGGTTGGGGGTGTGGGTGTCTTGTGTGAGGTGTGAGGGCGTGTGGTGTGAGGGTGTGTGGGTGTGTTGTGTGTGAGGGCGTGTGGGTGTGTTGTGTGAGGACGTGTGGGTGTGTTGTGTGAGGGTGTGTGGGTGTGTTGTGTGAGGGTGTGTGGGTGTGTCGTTTGAGGGCGTGTGGGTGTGTTGTGTGAGGGTGTGTGGGTGTGTTGTGTGAGGGCGTGTGGGCTGGTACGTTTTATACCTGGGTTTTGTTGTTTGATTCATTTGATTTTTTTATTATGTGTTTGCTAGTGTGGGAATATGTCGTGTTTATACCATGTTATGTGTTCTTTTATGTTTTTATGTATGCAAGTGTATGAATATGAATATGTGTGCGTGTTTGTGTTTTTATTTACTTACATCATTTCCGAAAAATGTGTATTCATTTATATTGGAGACTCTGTGATAGGTATAAACATTTATTCATTCATCTGTCAAACAATTTTCTAAAAAAATAAGCAATGAATGAATAGTGTTTATCGGATCAGTTACAGGAAAATGAAAAATGAAACCAAAGGCGACCAACTGAGTTTACAGCTTTCTTACGGACAGACGATCAGCTGTGAAAAGGGAAAACAAATAAATATATTTTCTAAAAGTTTTCTTTCAGTAAGATCTATCGTTTGAATTGATCTGATGATTAAGAATAATATTTATTCCTTAACGAAGAGTAATCAGGATTCCAACATAAATTATCCATAGGGAGTTATAGAATGGGAATGAGAATGAGAATGAGAAAGAGAGAAAGAGAAAAAGAAAGAGAAATGTAAATAAAAAGAAAGAAACAAAGAGAAGGAGCGAACAAGAGAGAGAGAGATGAGAGAGAAAGAGAGAGAAAGAGAGAGAGAGAGAGAGGGAAAAAGAAAGAGAGAAAACTAGAGAGAAAGAGAGAGAGCTAGCGAGAGAGAGAGAGAGAGAATGAGAGAGAGAGAGAGAGATGAGAGAGAGAGAGAGAAAGAGAGAGAGAGAGAGAGAGAGAGAGAGAGAGAGAGAGAGAGAGAGAGAGAGAGAACTGCAAACACAAAACCTAAAATCCTTCACGACATCCAACAGCCTTCTCGTAAAGTCCTACATCACCTTCCTTAACATCCTACGCACACACACACACACGTCACGCACCTGTCACGGGCCACTCAGTCCTTCAGGAGCCTTCTTCGCCGCGCCACTCCGCAAAGGAGCCTTCCTGCCTTCTTCCAAGAGGCTACTTAACCCATCTCTAAGGACGAGCCGCCCTGCCGGAGGGCGCGCAGAAGGGCACTGGGGGATTTAATGCTCCTGCCAACGAAGACTCCTTCTGCGGCACTTCCTTCGCCTCTTTCTTCTCTTCTTCATCTTCTTCTTCTCCCTCCTTCATTTCTTCTTCTTATTATTATTATTATTATTATTATCATTCTTGTTATTATTATTCCTCTTCCTCTCTTCTTCTTCTCCTTCTCTTTCTGCGTTTTCTTCTCCTTCTCCTTCTGCGTCTTCTTCTCGTTCTTCTTCTCCTTCTTGATCTTCTTCTTCTTCATCTCCTCCTCCTCCTTCTCCTTCTGCGTCTTCTTCTTCTTCTTCTTCTCCTTCTTCTTCTCCTTCTCCTTTTCCTTCTTCTTCTCCATCTCTTTCTCCTTCTCCTTCCTCTTCTTCTTATCCTTCTTCTCCCTCTTCCTCCTCTTCCTGATAGAGCGAAGGGAGAGGGGAGGGAGGCCGCCATCTTGGCCGAAGGGACTTAAGCGTTACAAGGATTCAGTTTTGAAGTCAAGTCGTTTGAGGTCAAGTTGGGTTACTTCATTCATATCACGTCTCCATTTAGGGAAATTCATATCTATAAACTCCACTCTTGCAGTTTTATTGGAACTCCGTAAAAGGAGAATATAGATGTAATAGATACGGAAGAAAAATGAAAATGAATATAAAATATTATCGATTATCATCATACGAACATGGAAAAAAACGAAATTACAGATTAAAAAGAGGAGGGGGAGAAGAATTATAGTCCGGGGAAAAAAAATGAGAAAAGAGGCACTGACCTATATGCTTCCTTGACCGTGTCGCTGTCCTCATAAGCCTCACCAAAAGCCCTTGTTCCCCGCACCTCATAAAAGGGGCGGAGTCGAAAGCCCGCCCACGCGACGCCGTTAAAGTGAATCAGCCCGCGCTCGTAATTGGCTAGTTTGATCGAGCGAAGTATATGATAAAGGCGGCGGGTAAGTGTGTGCGTGGGCGGGTGAAAGGAAGAGGGGGGGGGGGTGAAAGGGGGAATGAGGGGGTGAAAGGGGGAATGAGGGGTGGGGGAGGGGGATAAGGGGCTGAGAGAGCTGGGGAAGGGTGAGGGAGAGGGATAAGGGACTGAGAGGGGCGAGGGGAAGTGGGATAAGGGGCTGAGAGAGCTGGGGAAAGGGTGATGAAGGGTGGGGGTGGGGGTGGGGGATATGGGATTGAGGAGTGGGGGTGGGGGGATATGGGATTGAGGGGTTGAGATGGGTAAGGGCGAGGGGGGGTGAGGGGTGAAGAGAGATGGGGGTGAAAGAGAGAGAGGGCGAGGGTGTGCATGACAAAAAGCGGGTGATTACTGGAGTGAGAAGCGCGTGGGATGATGGATGGATACCGGTGATTGAGAGGGGGACGGGAGGGGGGGGGGATTAAAAAGAAGAAAATAGAAGAAGAAATACGAAACTGAAGGAACAAAATCAGAGGAAAATGAGAGAAGAAAAATAAAAAAAGGGATGCAAGAAAAACGAATGAAATATACACAAGTCAAATAACGATAACTCAAACATTGGGGAAGAGATGATATGTATAAATTCATGAAAGACAATATAATTCAAAGGACAATATTGATGAAAAGGCCAATAAAATAACGAGAAAGAGAGAGGAAGACTAAAAGGGAGATCGCTGGCCTCAAAAAAGCGCGAGGCGACCATTTAAGGATCACAAATATAAAGGTTAAGAAACTTATTTGATGTCAACTGTAACTGATACATTCTCACCGTTCAACGAAAGAAACTAAACGCAATCAATTGATATTACAACAGCAATCACATTTTCAATCACTGAAAAATAATTTGTCGAACAAGATCCAGAAACAAACTTTTAAACATCTAACCTAATTATACACATCAATCCGATTCTATTTCACACCCAAAATTCTCGTCAACTTCAACTCAAAAATCCATCCGTTAACAGTTTTTACATTATTTTTTTTAAACAAATGCATGGTACGTTACCCTTAGGGAGATCGCTTAAACACTCACGACGACCCGATGGCTAGAATGGATCCAAATTGATACGAACCTCTGGAAAGAGAGAAAAATAGATTAGTCAGGTTATTTCATTAGATAGAGTAATTCTAAATATAAATTTGTAAAAATTATGTAATATAACTCGATGATAAATACGAATTTCATAATAAGAAATTACCGAAAGAAAAGCTCAGGATCGAAATAGACCTAACAATAAAAAAAATCAAAACAGCACCTATAATGGTGTCAATTCATAACCTCTCAACCTCATTACTTCTAACCCCCCCCCCCCCACTTGCTTCCCTTCTTTAGCTACCCCCCCCCCGTCCCCCTATGCACCACCATCCGACGGCACCCCCTTCCCCATCCCCTCCCCCCATGCACCCCCGTCCGACGGCAGCCCCCTCTCCCTCCTATCCTCCCCCTCCCCTCCTACCTGCCGGCCGACTTGACTTAAAAAGGCAGAGAAAGATTGCACAAGTAGTGTCTGGGTTGTCCAATCACTCCTTAATATGAAGGTTGTCTGAGATGGTGATGCAATTTGTTGGTGGAGAGGAAGAGGGATACTTGTTTCAGGGGGGGCGGGGGCGGAAAGGGAGGGAGGGAGGGAGGGGAGGGAAGAGTCTCTAGACAAACAGTTTCACCTATAGGTAAACACAGTCGTAAAGAAACATCACTCAGGTGTACAGCAGGGCAAACACAAGGCCGGCTCTCGACCAACACCGCCACCGGCATTAAGGCTCATTATCCACCTCGTAGCGACGGCCAATTCAGCCTTATCGCGCACGTAGGCAAGAGCCAGTGCCGCCCCACCGTCCCGCTAACACGGCTTAACCAGTTTCGGGAAGTCCATTGATATTTTCGCAAGACAAATAGATGAATGGGCGACCGATGAACCAGCGGCGCGTTCGCAATAAGACCGACGGACTCTGCGGCTTTCCTGAGGGCGGCGCAGAAGGTGGAGGTGAAATACTTCTATTCACAACACTAAAAAGCCGGCCTTTAGCATGCAAATCAACCGATTTTACATATTCGCTGCTTGTTATTCCGCGAGCGCCGGGAACGCAGCGCGGAGGCGGGTTCCCGGACGCCGGCCCAACGTCGTCATAATTATAGAAAATAATGGATTTTCTCAACTCCCGAGAGAGAGAGAGAGAGAGAGAGAGAGAGAGAGAGAGAGAAAGAGAGAGAGAGAGAGAGAGAGAGAGAGAGAGAGAGAACACACACACACACACACACACACACACACACACACACACACACACATATATATATATATATATATATATATATATGTGTGTGTGTGTGTGTGTGTGTGTGTGTGTGTGTGTGTGTGTGTGTGTGTGTGTGTGTGTGTGTATCTCAATCCATCTTGTTATACATGTGTGTGTGTGTGTATGTGTCCGTATTCAAGAATAATGCATTGTGCATCCCCAGGTGTCGAGAGCCGCGGGCCATCCCCGGTGGGAGGAGGCAGCTCAGCCTCCCCAGGACCCTTCGTGCCATTTCCATCGGCTCGGCATGCCCACGAAATCTCTCGTCCAAACTTAGACATCTCTGCCTTAAAGAAACAGTATGCCCGTCTGAGGGAGAGGCAGAAACAGGCGCATATCATTCTCACAGGCAAGTTGTTATTTTTTCTCTCTTACTTTTGGGCATTTTCTTGATCGTTTATGTATCACTTCCAGTGGATTTATGCATAATTGTCTTCACAGCTGTGATTCATTTTGATCAATTGCCAAAATCACACTCGCAGTGTCTCTTTACATGCGGTGTCTCTTTACATTTTGCAAAAGCTTGTTTTTATTTCAGCTGTGTTTACCAAGCATTCGAGCAATATCTTAGACGTATTTCAAATATGCTTTTACTACAACGAAGTATTTACACTTACCAAATAACATCTTGTGTCTTTAATTGTTGCTGCTCTTATTCTTTTTTAAACAATTACATTTTATGTATTTAAGGAGAGGTATGTGTTCGTCCTGGGGCGGGTCAGTATGTACTTATTAAAACATGTTAATCACCAAGTTTCAGATAGTTTGAACAAAAGGGATAATATAAAGCGTAAGAAAAGTACCTTAAAAAAAAAAAAAAAATCGACACAAAACAGTACCTGAAATTCCTAAATACATTCCTGATCAATTTATATTCTAGAATTTTGAATATCCTCTTAGTTTCTTGCAATAAGTGTTTTTTACATGTTATTTACTAGACAACTTTTCTTTTAACTAAATTCTATACTATTTAAAAGGCAACAAGTATTTGTACGCACACACACACACACACACACACACACACACACACACACACACACACACACACACACATATATATATATATATATATATATATATATATATATATATATATATATATGACACTGAAAAGCACCAAAAACACATGATCAGGTCACAGAGCAGAGATCCATCGCTCCAAGTCTATCTGCAGTAGACACATGCATGACACAGCGATAATCACCATGTACACCAGAACCACCCGCCAATTCATGCATGCAAACGCAAAATCTCTCTTATTCAAATATCTACTCATAAAACAAAGAAAAAAAGGGAGCTGGAGAAAAAGTAGTTACATTCGAGGTGTAAAATGTCAAAAACTTTTCGTCACAAAACGATTTCAAATTTCAAATTCAAATCAACGGTAATATTTATTTTCTGGTTAACCGTCGACTTGTCGCCTCGTGTATACCTTCGGTTTTAAGATTTTTTTTTCTTATTTTCCGGTATTTCCTGTTGTCCTGCATCTTCACGCCTGTCTTAAAATTGAGGGAAAAGTCTTTGGATATTTGCTTTTCTTTATTTCTTTGTCTTTTTTTTCATTCTCTATTATCATTTCTTAATTATTTACTGTTTTTATCAATTTATTATTCATCTATGTTTTCTGATCTTCTTTCTTCATTATTGCCTATTCCTTTCCTCCCTTATTGCTATTTCTAATCCTCTGTCTCTCGTTTGTTTGTTTGCTTCTTTTTCCCTTCTTACTTCTTTCTCATTCCTTCAATCCTTTATCTTTTTTCTCTTCGTGTTCCACCTTTCTTCTATAACTTCTTTATTTCACTCTCTGCTGCTATCATTCTTGCTATCTCGCTATCTTTCCTTTCCTATTCCCTTGCTCATTCTCTCTCTCTCTCTTTCTCTCTCCCTCTCCCTCTCTCCCTCCCCCTCCCCCTTCCCCTTTCCCTCTCTCTCTCTCTCTCTCTCTCTCTCTCCCTCTCTCTCTCTCTCTCTCTCTCTCTCTCTCAGTATCTTAATGATGGTTTACATCAAAATTTATGTAACAATGAAGTAAGATTATAATGTATAGTATACTGCATATTTCGAGACTCCAGTTCATGCATGAAAATGTAAAACAAATACCACCATATGTAGTTTTGATAAATGGGTGATAAATAATTGTTTGAATCCTTTGGCTTGGATTTCATTTACTTTTTAACTCGTAAGAAACTGAATTTACTAAGTGTTTGACATGAGAAACATTTAAACAGCAACAAAAAGTCTATTGGGTGTATTTTTATATTCATTCTCAGGGCAGACTGGTAATCAAAGGCTATTAAAGTATATAGTCACAATTAGAGTAATACGTTCGAATTTGTTTAGATTTGATGGGCAGCAAGTGGTCTCTTCAGAGAAAACTGAAGTAAATCAAGTCGGTAACTCATATAAAACAATAAAATATCCGAGTTTTTATAAACGGTGATAACCTATAATGTTTGCAAATAATAATAATTTTTGTGTGGTGCGATATCCTTTAAATACGACTTCTGTAATACACGCACAAAATGCGTGTATTGCAATGAAAATATCATGAAAAAGTATAGCATACCTAGGTGAATAAGCCTAGAATAAATTTTGCTTTGATTGATGTGTCATTAAATGCATTCTATGTTTGCACAAATAAGATCTATTTACTGACTGCTAATCTGCACAACTAGTTTTTTGAAGAAATAAACTTTTTTCATGTTTAAAGTAGCATGATGTTAACATATTCAGATTCACATTCCGACATGAATTACTTAAAGCAAAGAAGATACGTATTTGTCGTGTCTTATGAACTCAAAAGTGTTTTTTATCAGAAGAAGAAGCAAATAACTGTAAAAAAAAATGTTTTTCAAAGGCGCGCCACAGAGGCACGGGTCGCTCTGTGAGCGTGACGGCTGGTTTTGTTCGAGCGGTACGACACTTTCGCTGTCGTACGCCCGACAGTGCCCATGAGATTGAAATGATTTCAAGACTTTGACGCTGCAGATAAGGCCTTGTGTGTGTGTGTGTATGTGTGTGTGTGTGTGTGTTTGAGTGAGTGTGTGTATGTGTGTGTGTGTTTGTATGTATGTATGTATATATATATATATATATATATATATATATATATACATACATATATATATTTATATATACACTTGTATATATATATATATGTATACATATATATGTTTATATATGTGTGTATGTATATATATATACATATATATATTTATATATTTATATATACACTTGTATATACATATATATATATATATATATATATATATATATATATATATATATATATATATGTATATGTATATATGTATGTATATATATAAATATATTATATATATATACATACACACACACACACACATATATATATATATACATATATATATACATATATATATATATATATATATATATATATATATATACATATATACATATATATGTATATATATATATATATATATATATATATATATATATATATATATATATATATATATATATATATATATATATATATATATACATATATACACGCACACAAACATACAGATACATGTACATATACAGGCAAATGTTACACCTTGCTGTATAAGAAAGTAGTGCCGCAGCCTAGCTCATTATATCCATTACTTTTCACTTGGACTTTATCTTTAACATTATTTTTTACAGTGATAATAAACTACTGTATCAATGTTGTTATCATGCCCTTTTGGTCTGTAGTGCCACATATGATGAACATTTGTGTACCGTTTATCTTGAGTTGTAACTTTTTCTTAATGCACGATGGCTGCCATGTAACAGCTTCTCTTTTGCAGCCTCACAACTTCGCGTTGGCTCCTCCCTGAGTGGCACCAGCGGTGGGACGCAGAGATCAACACCGCTGGCCATGAACCATCTTCTCAGGGGTAAAAAGGCTCTCACCTCCAAAACAAAGCGAGGTGTACCTCAAGGAGTCATTCCCGTTATGGAACCCAAGAAAAAGGTGAGACCGCATATTGCGTTGGTAAAAGTTTATCGTAGATTGATATCATGAGAGACAAGTTGATGGATTTTTGAAATGAAGACTTTCTAGCAAAGAACAGATAATTCGTAGCTCTCTCCTCTCTTGGTATGTATGTATATAAATATATATGTATATATATATATATATATATATATATATATATATATATATATATATATATATACATACATATACATATAAGAGAGAGAGAGAGAGAGAGAGAGAGAGAGAGATACAAACATACATCATATGTATATATGTTTATAGTTATGTATTTGTATATATATATATGTATGTACATATATATATATATATACATACATACATACATATGTATGTATATGCATATACATATACATACACATACACACACACACACACACACACACACACACACACACACACACACACACAAATCAGGTTACCGAGGTTATATATGTGTGAGAAGATGGTAGAATGCAGTAACGCATTTAATATATATACAAATTTTACCTCCCTGACCGGGACTCGAACCCGCGCCGTAAGATTGACAGATACGATGGTGAGACCGCTCGGCTACTCGACCTGCTAAAAGAATTGTCCAACCAGACACCTTAAGAGACGTCATGGAACTTACCTATGTGCTCTTAGCAAAGCAGTGATAGCGAATTTTCACGGACAATTCCCGCAAGCACTCGGCAGCAACGGAATCACAAGTTCAAGTCCCAAATCAGGTTACCGAGGTTATATATGTGTGAGAAGATGGTAGAATGTAGTAACGCATTTAATATATATACAAATTTTACCTCCCTGACCGGGACTCGAACCCGGGCCGTAAGATTGACAGATACGGTGATGAGATAACTGCGGCTACTCGACCCGCTAAAAGAATTGTCCAACCAGACGCCTTAAGAGACGTCATGGAACTTACCTATGTGCTCTTAGCAGAGCAGTGATAGCGAATTTTCACGGACAATTCCTGCGGGCACTCGGCAGCAATGGAATCACAAGTTCAAGTCCCAAATCAGGTTACCGAGGTTATATATGTGTG
Source organism: Penaeus japonicus (assembly GCA_017312705.2). Classification (NCBI taxonomy): domain Eukaryota; kingdom Metazoa; phylum Arthropoda; class Malacostraca; order Decapoda; family Penaeidae; genus Penaeus; species Penaeus japonicus. Next base: position 1,509 of record BOPN01002678.1, on the reverse strand, counting down.
AGAAGATGGTAGAATGCAGTAACGCATTTAATATATATACAAATTTTACCTCCCTGACTGGGACTCGAACCCGCGCCGTAAGATTGACAGATACGGTGATGAGACTGCTCGGCTACTCGACCCGCTAAAAGAATTGTCCAACCAGACGCCTTAAGAGACATCATGGAACTTACCTATGTGCTCTTAGCAGAGCAGTGATAGCAAATTTTCACGGACAATTCCCGCGGGCACTCGGCAGCAACGGAATCACAAATTCAAGTCCCAAATAAGGTTACCGAGGTTATATATGTGTGAGAAGATGGTAGAATGCAGTAACACATTTAATATATATACAAATTTTACCTCCCTGACTGGGACTCGAACCCGCGCCGTAAGATTGACAGATACGGTGGTGAGACCGCTCAGCTACTCGACCCGCTAAAAGAATTGTCCAACCTTAAGAGACGTCATGGAACTTACCTATGTGCTCGCAGGAATTGTCCGTGAAAAATCGCTATCACTGCTCAGCTAAGAGCACATAAGTAAGTTCCATGACGTCTCTTAAGGTATCTGGTTGGACAATTCTTCTCACCACCATATCTGTTCAAGTCCCGGTCAGGGAGGTAAAATTTGTATATATATATATATATATACATATACATATACATATACATATACATACATGTACACACACACACACAGATACATACATACATACATATATATATATATATATGTTTGTATAAAAAAAAAATATATATATGTGTGTGTGTGTATGTGTATGTGTGTGTGTGGGTGTATGTGTGTGTATGTGTATTTGTATGTGTTTGTGATATTGTATGTGTGTATATGTATATGTGTGAATGTGTATATATATATATATATATATATATATATATATATATATATATATATATATATGTATGTATGTATAAATATATGTGTGAATGTATATATAAATATATATATATATATATATATATATATATATATATATATATATATATATATATATATATATATATATATATATATAAGATATACTTGATAGGTGCTTTTGCCTACCTAATGCATATATTCGAAAACCTTTTATCTTTCTTGTACTTTGGTATAGTCATTATTGATGCATCCTTTGTCCTTAGCCTTATGCTTTCCTTTGCCTCTCAGGCTGAGCGGAAATTTAGCGACTCCACGGGAAGCCGGCCACCTCCACAGGCACAGAGAGTCCCTGTCAAGTCCAGTACAAGTCCTCTCCGGAGCCACTACCAGACCCTCAAACGTCCACCAAGTAGCTGCTCCCAAAGCCCTCCTAAGGTTGAGACCTTACACTGGAAGGATACGCCTCGCAGGGATCGGAGGGCTTCTCTTCCCTCGGGCGTCAAGCTCTTGGAGGCCCCTGTGCCCACGCAGAGCGCCCTCGAAGTACAGGATGAGGCTGGTGAGACAGGAGAAGTCGTATTTTATGGCATTTACTGGGAGACTGATTATTTTACACACACACATACTGTGTGTGTAGTATATATATATATA
>BOPN01002677.1:194537-196109 GCA_017312705.2 Penaeus japonicus | reverse complement strand
GTATATGTATATATATATATATATATATATATAAGATACAAATATATAAGATGGAGAAGAATAGAGAAAGTAAATTGGTAACGAGCGCTTGAAAGTGGGAAAGGCTAAAAGTTTTCGAGACCAATTTGCTGAAAAGATAGATGAACGAAATTCTATCCCGAATGTCAGTGCAGTACTCTATACAAAGCCAAATACGCTCTTTCTAGACTTGGAAATCTGGAGAAATTTAAGGAAGCACAAAATGCAAAGTTGAAAGTTCTTTGCTTCTAAGAAGACGTAAGAGTGATGTTGACACCAAAGCTTGTAGATTTTCTGAAGTTTAGGCGTTTTTTTTTTTTTTTTTTTTTTTTTTTCTTGAATGATGCAATGCAGCAATCTTGTGCGACGAAGTATGAAGAAACTGTTCTAATGTAACTGAAAATTAATTGTATGAATTAATTAAAGCAGGGTGATAGGGGAACTATTGTTACAATTAGTTTGAATGGACTGGCTGAGTAAGGATTTGTCTTTTAGAGGAAGGACACGAGAAGTGAGATGCATAAACTTAACTATAAGGATACTGACTTTACAGCCTCGCAAATCCTAAGATGAGAGAGGGCATGAAACAATAAGAAATGAGAGGGATCAGCAAGAGAGAAAGGATAAAAGGATTAGAGAGAAAATTATAATATATTGATAATGTAATATAATTATTATTATATAGTAATAATATAGTAATATAATGTGGGATAGAAAGAAATGTGGCCAAAAAGGGGCACTTTTATAAAAATAGATAATTAAATCATCAACTTTAAGACTATCAGCAATGATACTGATGAAATTAGATAAATTTTGGTAGGAAGAACTATTCCTACAACTGTGCGTGTTCGTAAATATGAATCAATGTGTATATGTTGGTATTCATGTACGTATATACAGACAGATATCCTAGACATCGAAACAGGCAAATAGATTATGTTTGAAGGATATATAGATGTAAACATAGGTATGAAAGGAGGATATTAGTATTTCCATTAACAGATCTCGCCGAAGATTCAAAATTTCTCTTAATTCTTGGAAATATACGTATTCCGCAAAAAAAAAAAAAAAAAAAAAAAAAAAAAAAAAAAAAAAAAAAAAAAAAAAAAAAAAAAAGACAGAACGACTCATTAAAGGAAAGAGGGAACAACCACACACACTCCCAAAGATCTTACCCGACTGCGCTTTGATTCATTAGCGTCTCCGATATAAATAATTCATGGTTGATTATTTTCTCCCTCCGGTGTGAGCAATCGGGACATTGGAGGACATGTTAAGGGAGATTTTATCTGAGTTTCCCACTGATGTATTTCCTCGCCCGCTCCTTCCGTTTGGATGCAGTGCAATTTGCAATGATGTGTTTCATGATGTTCTGATTATGGAGTGGGATTGTTGACATCGGTTTTATTTTGTTGGTGTTGTCTTAGATGCATGTGGTCATTTTATAGACGAGCGCGCGCGAACACACAGACACACAAACACATACGTTCACACACACATACAAACAAACAAACAAACACACACACACACAAACACACATGCGCGCACCAGCAA
>BOPN01002677.1:184537-187037 GCA_017312705.2 Penaeus japonicus | reverse complement strand
GTCACCACCACTCGCTGACACAGGCCGGGCTCGCCATAGCCCGGGCGAAGCATCTGCTCCGCATATCTGGCTTATCCTTATCCCTTTCTATTTCTCTCTGTCCCTCTCTTTTTCTATCTATGGCCGACCGGCTTTCCCACGCAACGTAATGATTCTGTAAATAAAATCAAAATGAGTAGATATATAAATAAATGCATAACTGATCATTCAAACTATGTGAGCTTATAAGTGTTTGGAAATACAACAACTTTACAAATGAAAGCATCTCAAGGATTTCCCTGTTAAGAAATTTCCACGTCCATCGACTGCAACAGCGGTATCTTTGGTATCTTTCTAAGGTCGCTTTCGGGAGGTCGTGTGAGCATCAGAATTATGTCGACTTGTGGCAAGTTCCCTACGGAGATTCTGAATGTAACGCGAGAAATTATAATCAGTTCGTTTTATACAACACTTTGTATCAATACTATACAATGGCCAGGTACCTGATGGGTGGATATATAGATTATTATCTGTGATTCATATAAAAGTGCAGTGGCAACGAATTCAAAGGGTCAGTTACAATTAGAGTAATCAGTCGCAAACCAGGGAGCATAAATATTGTAACAATATCCTATGTCACAAATGTGTCATATATCCCTAAACCCTGAGTAATTGCTTTGATTAAAAAACAGACATGGAATACCGGTAAACAATTATCTCTCTGTGTTATTACATTTGGCTTGACATCACCTGCGTACAGTTTTGATGGGGCGGTATATATTTCATAGGTGTGTGTGTGTGTGTGTATATATATATATATATATATATATATATATATATATGCACATATATATTTATTTATGTATGTGCAAACACACATACAGACACACACATACACACACACACACACACACACACACACACACACACACACACACACACATATATATATACATATATATATATATATATATATATATATATATATATATATATATATATATATATTCATATATATGCATATGTACATATAATGCCCCCCTCCCCATACACACCAGCTGTATGAGTTCGTTACGCTCACAGAATCAGCAGTGCCTCCTGGCTGCTCCACTAATGATGGACACCTTGTGACGTCATCTGTCTTATGTGTTAAAATTACATAGAAGTATAACAAACGAAAGATCAGACTTTTTTTCTTTTTTTTCATTAACACTTTTTTCATGCATACTCAGCTGCCGACATTAGGAGAAGTATGTAAACAGGAAGTTAATTAGTGTTGTTTAGTCTTATATCTCCCATTGTCCTCACGATAGTACTAATCGCCTGGAGAAAAGGCAGGTCGAGGAATCACCTGTGCGGGGCTTCCTATGATACTGAATAAGAGGCCGTGGAATGCATCCGTTGAAAAAGACATGGGTCTCAAAACGTAAAATATAATCAAATAGATAATCATGAAACCATAACGAAATGACCATATATAATTGTAAAATTATGGAACCAAGCCGTTTAAATGAAGAAATGCGAGTGATGTGCACTGGAGTAGTTCTGCCTCGTGTGTGTGTGTGTGTGTGTGTGTGTGTGTGTGTGTGTGTGTGTGTGTGTGTGTGTGTGTGTGTGTGTGTGTGTGTGTGTGTGTGTGTGTGTGTGTGTGTGTATGTGACAGAGTTATTTCCAAAAAAAAAAAAAAAAGAATACACATCAAGAAAAGAGGACACATAGCCCCCATGGACTATGAAAATCATTTATCAGACATATTGAGATGATGTTTGTAGCGGCGCACTAGACCTGGAATGGAGGAATATAATGAAGGGAAATTCACTAATATGGGCGGTGAGGAGTTCTTACAGGATATGGGTGCTATGTTAAGTACTGGAATGGCGAGGAGAGTAATGGGGTACTAGGTTACGTCTAACTTTGGTGGAGAAACTGGCAGGAAATTCCATATCAATATAATTTAGGCGTGTGTACCTGCAAATTACCATTCAAATGAGAAAACAGATGTAAGGTGAAAAAATGCACAAAGCAATCATTGTTATGGGAGATAAAGTTTTGAAGTTGTAGATGAAAGTTTTGGATGTAAGACTGGAAATAAAAGTGGAGATATGTGATGATAATAGTACTGCGCTGAGGGACAAGTAATAGTGAACTTATACAAAGGGGACGGCAAATAGAAGAGACATTCATTATACATCCATAAACAAAAGCTTCTGAAACTTAGTAATTAATTGTTAGACTTATCCAGGAGCTGAATGCGGATCAGGGTACGACTATATCTTAGTCAACACACACACACACACACACATACACACACACACACACACACACACACATATATAGTTTCAATTTCAAACAATACCTAGATAGAGTTATAACAAAAAAATATATACATATATATATATATATATATATATATATATATATATATATATATATATATATATATATATATATATATATATATATATATATATATATATATATATATATATATATATATATATATATATATATATATATATAT
>BOPN01002677.1:174537-177037 GCA_017312705.2 Penaeus japonicus | reverse complement strand
GTCATCTGTCTTTTTTTTTCAATACGCTAGATATCAAATTCAAAATCAATATTTGCACGAGTGAAAATGATATTCGTTTTGTTAACCGGAAAGAATGGGTTGCATAGCCATTATGCATTCGAAACTCATCATTTGAACGATGATGGAAACCAAAATAATTTATATATGTATTAGGTCTTTTGTGATTTTAATTATTTTGTTGCACTGAAAAACGGTACTGTTAACACCTACGTAATTGATCTGTGATTACAGCAACAAAACGAAGCTTTTGTAATTCACACGCTAGCATACCAGCATTATAGAATAGTAATGAAACATAACACGTGTTTAAAACATGGGTATATATATATTTATTGATTCATCTGATTATCTATTCCACCTATTTTGTCAATCTCTCTATCTAAATTTCTCTCACACTCTCTTGATGTTCAAACTTCGATACTTCTCTCTATATCTCTCTCTCTTTCTCTCTATGTGTATTGTTTGTGTTTGTATTTGTGTAAACTATTTCCTATCTCCGTTACGTATTTTACGCGGAGATCCATGGCCGATAATATATATATCAGAAAATTATAACATTGCAGAGGAGTAGCACCTGCACTACGAGGGGATCTGTCTCGCTTCCCTCCGACGCGTCGTCTCCTGCTCTGGGTTTGATCAAGCTAATGGCACGAAAGATTGGATATGTCTTCAGAAAGGGGCTTAACATCACCATTAGCTGCTTAGTTTAATGTTCTTTGGGTAAGGACGTGTGTGTGTGTGTGTGTGTGTGTGTGTGTGTGTGTGTGTGTGTGTGTGATTGAACGTTACTCAACCTTCTTTTCCTTTCTTTCCCATCTCCTGACCTCCAGAAACCAAATACGTTTTAACACCCCCCTCACCATTCGAGGAATGTGACACAGTTGCCTTGAAGTAATTATCTTTCCTTTGGTTCATCTTTTTGGCTTTTATCTATTTCTAACTGATTCCGTTTCTTTGCTTAAGTGTGATGTTTTTAAGGATCATCGTGGTTTTTTTTTCATTATATTATGCATAATCTATCTTATTTGTAATTGATTTACCTGAATCTATCTATATATGATTTTTTCTGATGATTGATAGCACAATATCTGCAGCTTCAACATTAACATCTTTAAAGTACATCTTAAGAAATAGATATCTCTCTTTTTCTGTGCACACACAATATTTGGTTCTCTGTCTATTAAACTATGTACGCTAAAGTCCTATGGTTATAATATTTGTGGCTTTTAATGCTCTGGTAAACGTTTCTAGAGGTTGCATGCGTCGGTATGGCAATTCCTTTGACTACTTGGAATTTACTTTGAGTGTTCTGAACCTTTTGTTGATCCAGAGTTATTCTTTGTTGTCAAAATAAAAGTGCAGTGTTTTATTTATTGAAACAAGATATTGAACAAAATAGATAAGAAAAAAAAATATATATATATATATTCATATATATCATTTACTTTTTCGACTATTAAACCTTATAGTAGGCAAAAATTACTAGTATAATTGGAACATAATATACCAATTTAACCCAGGCAAAACAGTTCCAAGCGCAGATAAAACAAGATAAACAAGATAAACATTGAAAGCAAAATACCCTTCAATCTAGTTTCTCTCTCTCTCTCTCTCTCTCTCTCTCTCTCTCTCTCTCTCTCTCTCTCTCTCTCTCTCTCTCTCTCTCTCTCTCTCTCTCTCTCTCTCTCTCTCTCTCTCTCTCTCTCTCTCTCTCTCTCTCTCTCTCTCTCTCTCTCTCTCTCTTTCTCTCACGCTTGTCCGTATGCGTGTGGTTGTGTATGTGACATAGTTTCGGTTGCCGACTTATGAAATAACAATATATTTATCTCGAAAGTTTCAAGTCTCGTCTACATCAACACCTTGACATTCTATGGGCCGTTTTTTTAAACATCAGGTTTCGGGCGTTACCAACCCGAAAATAAATTGCGTGGGGCCGGCCCGAAAACTCAAATCGATTTTTTCAAACGTCAAGGCAGTGGGGTGAGCCGGCCCCAAAACGTTTTCGGGCGGTCCGAATATTTGCAACAGTTGGTAACCCTGCGTACGCAGAAAGCGCGCCAGATGATCGAACAACCATGGCGAGCGGGAAGGATAAATCTAGTTCGCTCACGGAAAATCAGAGAAAAATGTTGATTTCTCTAATCGCTGACCATAGTCATCGCATAGATTAAAAAATGTACGACCCTGGGATCATCAGTCGCAAGCAGCAAGCACGGGAGAGCATAAATGCCAGCTTTAAAGCCATCTATACAGCAACTCAGCTAAATCGAGCTTGGGAGTACATGCGCGAAACGTAAGTAATATTGAACGTTTTCTGCGTGTTTATTATATTAAACATACATATTGTGATAAAGGATAATTTATTTGAATTATATTAAGAGATTATCCTTGAATAAACACGAGGCATTAGCAAACAATTCAGGTTAGAAATCAACGATAAGCAGTTGCAATATTAGAATTATGTTTTCTCTTGTGTCAG
>BOPN01002677.1:151223-156223 GCA_017312705.2 Penaeus japonicus | reverse complement strand
TAAACATTAGTACCTACAGTACAGAGAAGACACCTGTCCATCACATTCTCTAACCTCGAATATCTTCCACAGGGGAGCAGCAAGGAGCACGTTGCGATACGGTTTGCCCAAATGTAGTGGAGGAAGTGTGTGGAGATGACGGGAGAACCTACAGAAGTCACTGTGATCTTATTGTGCTGGCTTGCCGTAGGAACGTTAGTGTTAACAAAGCTTATGATGGACGTTGTCGTCAGGCTGCTTAAGCGATCTTTCAGTGCGAAGATGAGGAAAATGAAGGAGAAGGATAAAGGAGTAGAAGGGGGAGGATGAGAATGAAAACCAGGAGAAAAGTTACAGAACATAAACCTTGGGTTTATTGATATATCAGGGGTATATGAATAATGTTTATTTTCATTTTATGAATGATATATATATACAATTTGGTTAACATCACTGTTCATGAGCATGAGCATTATACATGTTGTACAAACATATAATCTGCATGTAAATTTTCTTGTGATTGAAAGACAAATATATTCTGCATTCTGATGAAAGTGAGATCACATGAAATGCATTTTGAAATAACATCCTTGACATATGTTTGAAAACCATATGGATAAATAGAGCCTAGTGAATAATTTGGATTTCTTTATACAATACTAATCAGCAGGAGAAATGTAGACAACTATCAATTACACAAAATATGGAAATTCAGTTGTATTGTTTTCCTCGTAATTTTAATTAAATTTATATATACAATAATGTTGTTATTGAACATGCAAGAGCTTATGGGATACTTTCATAACACAAGGTTATGTCTTTTCAGTTTGGTTATGGCATCATATATTATATTAAGTCTCTAATGTTACCTATACATTTTTGTAATCCTCCGAAATTAGATGTACACTCTTATGTACTCCCTTATGCAATGCAGCTTTTACATGACATACAGTTTCATATATTTTCAAAGCTGTACACTTTTTTTTTCTTTACTTTATGGGATGTAGTGCTTCTCTATACATTTTAGCCTGGCTGCACTGCAATCTCTGCTCTTCTTTGTCAATCTAATCTGGCCTGTTGCTAATTTGTTTTTAGGATGCCAGGCCGCTTTTAGTGTTAGTTCTTGGAAGTTCATTTCTTTTTACTGTTATTCCTTCCCTTTTTCTTTCTCGCTTGTGCTAATCAGAACCAGAATACTTTGTTGTGTCAGTAACATAACCAGCATACCATGTGCAGAAAGTTAATAATGTACAGTATTGATTCATGGAAAAATATTTAGGGTGTAGATATATTCATTAAAAGCAGATTTGATAAAGTAAATGAGTAGAGGCATCTCTTTCTGTTATGTTAAATACGTCTCATGTCTCTACTGTAATAAAGGACATGGATATTTCATTTGAGTGAACTGGACCAATATCAATACTTGTTGGATTTCACCCTAAAAAACAGAAGCCAGATTACGGAACCTCAACATCATAAATCCAAATACATATCCTAGTCAAAGATGTTTGAATGATAGTACAAACTAGTTATTTCCAAAGCAGCATTTAATTGTCTCCTGTGTAGTGTTTGCAAGAAGTTTAGCTAATGGCCTGGTGAAGCAGCCCACTCACTAGCCCTGCTGTTTAATCAAAACTGGTGGTTGGGTTTCCGTTCACTTGCATAAACTCACAAGAAATAGCTAATCAGCTGCATTACTAGATAGAACAATGTGTCCTCTATAATTAGAAATTATGACACTACTGCTTTTACAATGGAACCAAGTATTGCTTTTACTCATGTGACATGAGTCTCCATAGAACCCTAAATAAGTGACATAGATGCTCACAGACACATGCCAAACCCCAGCTGTTTATGTAACTGTGGTGAAATCCATACATGCATATGAAAATGGCCTATCTTTCTGGAAACTGAGAATAGGGGATAAATAGTTGATAATAATCCCTAAAAAACACAATTCCACAAATGTCAAAGGAAGGAATATGGACAGATAAAAAAACAAAACAAAAAAATATGTAAATAAAACACATAAAATGGTATAAATGACATTTTTATCATAACTTGTAGAGCATTTTAACATGTACTGTATACATAAAAGACAATGTAAAGAAAAAATAATAATAATCGTCAAAAGTACAGCCATGACAGGAAGGACTGTACGGAGGAGAAGGGGGAGTGTCTTGTGAGAAGGGGAATGGGGTTGAGACGGTGGGTGCAGTAGTCTCTGGACTCCTGGAGAAGAGATAGAGGGAGGATTGGGTGGGAAGAGAAGTCGCCCACACACACGAGATGGCCCAGCTGAGTAGGAGGAAGGACAGGGATGGGTGGGGATGGTTCTCTGCTGCCTTGTGGCTGGAGAAAAGATGACAGATATTTCAACAAATTAACCCCATGATGATGGTGCGTCACACTCGTGTGACACAGCTAAATTTCCGATGCCGGGGCGTAATGCCAGTGTGACGTTTCCAATGCAATATTGCAATGGCCCGGCATAGGGGTTCTCGCGTAGCGCATGCCCCGTCGGGAAAGGGTTAAGAGCCAGGAGCCTAGTACTAAAAGCTTACAATCTAGTGAGGTGCTTCATGCAGGGTTTAACTCCTACAGGATGTGTGTACTACATTTCTGTGTCAGACCATAAGACATCATATCCTTTAAAGGTTAAACTCCATGTGATATTCTACACACATCCACTCTTCTCCCCCCTCCCCTATCCCTCTCTCCCTCCCTCCCTCCCTCTGTCTCAGATGCATGAATACACATTAAGGCAGATATAGCACCTATGTATTTATATAAACATTATACCACTGCCACTGAAACCTCTGCTGACTATATGGAACATATCATAAACAGTTGTTCTATAAATACACCAAAAACTGCCTGCAGTAACAAGAAACAAACAAAACACAAAGAAACAAACCAATGAAAATAAAAATACATTAACCATCAAGCTCAAAGTTAGGGTAACATAATCATGATATGCCAAGAACACCTGATAGCACAGCCTTAACAAGGAGGACATGTTTCAGTAAGGCTTGGAATAGGGTTTAGTCCCACAACCAATTAGTGTTATTTGTCCATCAATCTAATTGAAAATGAAAAAAATTTCATTCCTAACATATCATACACACGACATACATATAATACAATTATAAAATTAATGTGTAAGTCACTCACTGCATTCTCCTATTTTATATACATTTACTTTATCAAACCCAAAGTTACTGAATACATCTACTCTATACTGTACATAGATAGCTTACATTGTGCATATATACAAATATATAATTCAAATATATACTGCTGACTTACAGAATAAGATGGATAGGAAAAATAGCACTGCTACGTCCTCCATTCAGTATTCTTTGTGTAATACGACAATGATTAGAGTGAAGAATGCATAATACGGAGTGACTAGTCGTTCAATATAATATTTATATATATTTAATGGAATAAGCAAATAATATCAACAAGTCTGCAAGATAATGCAAGATAATCACCATGAAATACTAAAAGCTTTACAAGAAAATCTAAAAAAATAATGATCATAATAAATAAAACAAAATAATAATAATATTTTACAAGAAAATCCTGGGATAGAAAAATAGATTCTCTGATTAAATTGTACCTCTGCAATATCAAGGCTACTGCTATTATTTTACAACTATTCACCATGACAGAAAATAATAACAACTTGAGAGGATGTGAACCCATTGATGTCATGGACGTGCACGTTCCAGTGTGATTTTGCCAAATCATCTTTTTACACATTTTTCTCATTTCTATTACTATTAGTACAGATACTAATGTTACCATTGTCATTTTTGTTATCATAACATTAATGATGACAATAATAAGAGTAGTGAAAAAAAAACTTTTCTTGGTGACTGTGGAACCATCTATGTGTAAAAAAAAAAAAAAAAAAAAAATGTTTAGAAAACAAAACCACCGTGCATATATGCATTCCTGGCAACAACAGGTTGAAGCAATGAAATCAACCTCACATATTTTGATAATAAATATAAAGTATTTACCCTAGTGACAACAGAAAATTGACAAGAAAATGATTATAACAATCCACACCACAGGTGGAAACAGCAAGCGTTGACGAAATCCTGCACGAGGACTTGTATCCGGTTGTCTCTGATGATGGGCTCCGTACTCTCGCCCTTCAGCTGCTTGTTGACGCAGCATAGATCCTTGACGGTGGAAGAAAATAAGCAAATGAAATAATAAATTATAATAATAATGAAAATAATAACAATACAAAAATATTGGTAAATGTAGATAAAGTTATCAAAGAGGCTGGATAATTTCACAATGCAAGCACTGTCCCTGAAGCATTTCAATGATATCTCGCATGTAATTCAGATGAATATTCAATCAAATTAAAATGTGTTGAGTTCTTCAATCTAATGTATAGCCCCATCTACACTTACCATAATGAACTTTGTTTCTCATTAATTGCATTTTAAATTTTCATGTCACAAAAGTCATATATTCATATTATGTAGTTAACTCAACTTACGGCTTTCTGCTTGTGGAGATCTATAGAGAGCATCATAAAGGCATCAGGGCATGAAGGGCTCAAGATGACGTTGTGTTGAACGTTGCCATCACCTGATGTTAAACTCCTGAGCCAAATGAGAGCAAAACATTATAATGTGATAGCATCCACAACGATTATAATTTGAGAAAAATCATAAAGCAAGATTTTTAGTTGGTACCCTCATTTCCTGGCTGAAACCAATGGAATTCATTCTCGTACGCAAGATGTGTCATAGTTTTACCTGTGTCTTTCCTGGTACTTCGCTTGCAACACTCTAGTCAGTGTCTGGTACCACTGGAGAGGTTTCGTGATGAGAGGCAGTAACTGTGGATCAACAGAACTCAGTGGCTCGACTCGCACCAAGCTCAGGAGTTCACTAAGCTCCCTAAAGCTCAAACCACTCAGAGCCTGTAAGCAGGAAAATTTGTAAATATATGAAAATATATGTTGACATAATCTATGAAATACATGATTA
>BOPN01002677.1:131223-133723 GCA_017312705.2 Penaeus japonicus | reverse complement strand
AGGGAACGCCGCAGGTCTGTTGGCCCAGCACCAGTGGAGCTCTTCATAGAGTTACCAGAGTCATGTCGAGAACGCTGCGGAAAATATGCATCAGAGATATGATAAGTCATGATGAAAAATTTTTGTTGACTACATCAAGTTATCATGACTAGGTCTAATGTAATATATAGTATATATATTACCTGAAAGTTAATATATACCGGCAAAGTAGCTAGAAAAAGGTTATATTCCACATCTGACCATAAAGCATGGCATAACATACAAAGTGCAGTTACTCGCACTTTGGATAAAAAAATGCTCTTAGGATGGGAAAAAGTATAGTCTAAGAACAGGAAAAAAATGGCCTACGGATGGAAATAAAAACCCATCGTCCAACTTGAACCCTATGATACACTCACTGGTTCAGGTGTTTTGCTTCCAAGGGGCAGGACTCTATCACAGGAAGCTTGAGGGTCTGCCAGGCTGTGATCTCGAGTTGCTGCCACCTGCCAGCGCCATCTGAAGTGTAGCAAGTAGAAATGTGTCTCCAATCATAATTCAGTCTTGGGTAATGCCATGATGTGTATAAAATGTATTAAGTAAGAAAAACCTAGAAGAAAGGGTGACTGAAAGTTATTTTACTTAAAACTTGAATGTCTGTTTTGAAGACCAACCTGAATTAAATAATACATAGCACACAGCACTATACATCTGACCTTTTTAAGTGTAGCTATATGTTTCACTTGTACTGAAATAAATATAAACAGCATTATATATCTGATCTTTTACACAACAGAGCAATGTCATCAATGCAGTGCACAACTTACCGTGGCAGGAAGAGCAGCGGTGTATAACAAACATGAGCGATGCGAGCACTCTGCTTATAGAGAGCTAATATTTTGTCATTGAAAACTGGGCTTGAATGTCCTGGTGCCTGAACCATGGTCTGCAAGAGCACTTTCCGCTGATTCTCTGAAGAAGAAGAAATAGAGAAACATTTTTTTAAAGTTACATAATAAAACTGACAATAATGCTGCACAAGATAATACACTAATGAATATAATATATGCAGAAGAGAAACAAAGAGAAAAGGAGATATAAACCATTTTTAACGGACAGCTAATTGTGAACATTACCTCTCTGCAAATTTAGACGCCTTATCTCTATCAACTGTGTTCCATGACGGAGTTCCAAGTCTTTGAAGTTTCCAAAGTGTGAGTTCTTCAGAGGGCGGGGTGGTCTACTATCTCTGTACACTTCACCTAAGTTTGGCATTGATATCACCTAGAAAATAACACAAGAAAGAAAATGGAAAATAATTAATTCTTTAAAAGTTGCATTTATGAAACCATCTGTTTGCAAGTACAGCTATTTCAACTATTAATATCAAGCTGCTCTTGTCTCTTTCTTATTAATATATGACAGTCTTAAATGCACAAAAATAAAAGTCTAAACATTTCCATGGAGAAACAACACTGGTGAAAGATACAAAGTTAAAGAGTGAGAAAGGAGAAATGAGAATAATAAATAATAAATGAATAAATAACACTCGCTACAGAGCAGAGAGTAACAACATAATTGTAGCCGGGTTCCATTTCATTCTTCAACACATTCCTGCATTTCCATCACAGTCAAATCAAGAATCAGTACAAAGGAACAAGTCTTCTTGGTACTAAAATACAATCACAGGATTTACCTGTATCCTCCTGCTGCCCCGTTCGTTTGCCGTAAGCGTATCTCTTCCTGGAGCCTGGTACTTTATGAGTGCCTCCACATGTCCTTGGGAGCCAACATAAGGGTTATCCTGGAAATGAAAGGTAATAGGAATACTTCACCTTCTCTTTCAGGATTCCAGCAAGAGCAGTCTTGAATTTTGTTGAAGCATTATTGAAGGGAGAAAATATATTTACTTGTAAAATTAGCCACTGAGTTTTGAATAATGATTAACTAAGCTTCACAGACTACAGGATCATTATATACTACACAACTTTATTAATGTTTTTCTTTGAATTATTGATATTTCAATCCCATCATGCAAACAGTTTGTCAATATACACATTTTTATCCTCTTTCCCAATCATTCTACCCTCTCCAATTTTTCCCTCTCCCTCCAACCTTTCCCTTTCCCCTTCCCTCATTCCTTATGTTCCCTTTTCCATATCCTTTCCCCTCCACCATTCCACTTCCCTTTCCTTATTCCTCCACCTTTTGCTAATCCCTCTAACCTCCCCTGCTCCCTATTCTTCCAGCCTGCCTGTATTCTTCTCTTCTTTCCCAATCTCTTTTCCCTCTTGCCTTTCCTTTTTTTCTTTCATTCTTTTCCTTCTCTCCCACTGTCCATACCTCTTTTTTCTTATCTTGTGCCTTCCGAATGAAAGGCTGGTTGTGGAACACACCAATCTTTTGGAGAACAACGGAAGAGAGCAGCCGTGTGCGAGCATTGGACCAATGAGCCAGCTGGGTCATGGCCGTGTGCAAAGACTCACACTGATCCTTGGTCCAGTTGTAAGTGTAGATTACC
>BOPN01002677.1:121223-126223 GCA_017312705.2 Penaeus japonicus | reverse complement strand
AAAAAAAAAATGGAGAAGAAAAAAATCATATAAATGAAAAAATGAAGAAAAGTATGAAGAAAATATCATAATCGTCCTTATCTTTCCTGAGTATGAAGACTTCATCTACCCCACAAGAAAAAGGAAAAAAGATGAAGAAAAAACAAAACAAAAAGGCCTGTTTGGAGAACCAGGCTTTAAATGTATAATTAACTCTACCTCTCTTCCCTCCTGGGTGAGCAACCTTCCGCGCTCAACCCCAAAATCAACCGAGTGTCGCAGCTTTAGGGGAGAGTGACCGGTAGTGGGTGTCCCTTCGCTCTGAATTTCCAAAATTTTGGGACACATTAATCAACAACTGAATTCCTTTGCCTTCAAGAGAACACTTCATTGTCTTCAGTATATGATAGGATTCCTAGGCTTAATCAATAATCTTAGATACTGGTAATTTTTTTTTAGATGTTCAGTTAATTCACAAAAGATGATTTTCTACAGCCATTATTTACTTAATTTAACATATCTAAATACCAATTGACTATTAAAATATAAACAAATAGATAAAAATAGATATTTTTTTCATTTATTATGAACCAATAGTTTTATGCAAGTCTTCTTGGAGCAAGCAAATGATAAACAAATAAAAATAGACATGCAACTTTGATATTGCTGTATGAAATTTATGATTACGTACAAATACAGAGAATATATGTGTGTGTGTGTGTGTGTGTGTGTGTGTGTGTGTGTGTGTGTGTGTGTGTGTGTGTGTGTGTGTGTGTGTGTGTGTGTGTGTGTGTGTGTGAGAGTGTGAGTGTGAGCGTGAGTGTAACTGCATATAAGTAAAACAATAATGCAAATACATAAAAAGAAAATATAAACATCAGATGAGTGATTAAGGTGACCTGAAATATAGTACTCCCTTGACGTTGATCTTGCAACAGTACAAACGTCTTCTACTGACCGCCCAACCACCAATCCACTTCCAGACTAAGACTAGGACAAATAGCTGTTAACACACACAAGACACATTCAATGCAGGGAGTATGGACATTCATGAAAAAAAGAAAATAACGGCAATAATGATTACAAGACAATGCACACAAGTTAATGAAACTCAAGGAAGGAGAAAAATGCACATGTTAGACACAAAGGATTACCAGAGAAAGGATATAAAGTTAGATTATTTAAAGACCATGGGATCACACAGCTAAAACAAGTACTGTAAATGGAAGCACTTTCTGGGAGAACACACTGCAGGGGGATGACCACACTAAGGAGGGTACCCTGTACGTCATTGCAAAAGGCACCTGGGAGTACAAGATGAACCCCGGCCTTGCAATTTAAAATGTGGGTTTTGAGCTCCTGTAGCAGACCATCCCTTGACCAGGGGAGGGATCCTGTTAGATCATGGTTTCACTACTAATATCTAGGCCCATGAGCCACTGCCATATGCCCAGGCTAACTTATGGTTTACACAATATAGCCAACAACACAGCATCATGAAGCACATAATCTCCCTTATATTTTCTTCATTATTTTCTCTTTCCTTTAATTTTGGTGGGTGTATCAGTTTAACAAGAAAGTCAGAACAAATCCCAAATGTTTACACGGCAAAGCATGGAAGAGTTGAAAAGACTACAGTCTTTACAATAATGCATGTTATGTTAAAACAAACAAGCACTAATTATGCACATCTGTTTTAAAAATGGCTTATCCACACATTTATAATAATAGTATTATAAACCAATACTTTGTGAAAACAAAAAATCACTATAACCATAAACACAACATAAAAATAACTAACATATTCCTATGATTACACACTATGCAAAAGAATGGCCTAGGCCAGGGTCTCCTCAATCCCCTGATAACACACATAGGTCAGGCCAAAAGGATGATAATCCCTGCCTCACCCATGGCTCCAGAGCTAGATAGTAGTAGTGATACTGCATTTTTGTACAACAAAGACCACATTTAGAAACTAAGGTCAATTGCTGAAATCTCCATGATGCAGGTGTAATACACGTGATAGTAATGAAACTTAGGTTAAATGCCAGTTGCACTGAAAGCCTGACTGATTTTTTATGTTACTTTTAATTTTTAGGTATGTTAGCCAAGTTTATAAGCCATTTCCATTATCTAAATATAAACTTAATATCATTCCAGCCTACCAAATTGATCATTAACTTTTACCAGAAAATACTGTATGAAATTTAGCTTTTTCTGCTGTTTCCTAAGTACCATAAAAGATTGAGAGGGCCTCAAGCACCAACTTGGTTAAAATTGAGTTTGAGGCAGATTCAGACACAGTAAGTCAAGCACTATCATCCAAAAGGTTATAATGTGGATTTAGTGTCTGGCAAACAAAAAATCTTCCATCTACATGGTCTACAGTAAGCATATCTTACAGCTCACCACAGCCATTGCCAGGGTTGAATCTGGCCACATGTGGGTGGAGAGGGACATTTGGCTGTGTTGCGTGACTTGGTAGATGCTCTAGTGCTTGTTCAGCCCCTTCCCTCTGCCATTAGCAACCTTCAATCTTTTAAACCTTTTCTCCTTCTCTAAGGTGGTTGAAAATCGTATCCAAACCAATGTTCAAGAACTCCCAGACTGGCCACCTGACCTATAGAGCATTAAATTTTTTCTGGGTAAAGTGGCACTTCAAATCTTCTCTATCTACATGCCTGACATACATTGCACAAAGTGGGGGATCAATGGGGAAAATAACAAGAAACAAAGTAAAGTAATCTGGATAGCACACAGAGCGCAGGCAAAATGGGCACAAAACAAAGAACAAAAAGCTAACCAGGAAAGGAATGGACAATGTCAGAAAGGAAAACAAAACAGAACAAAGCAGAGCATTGTTAGATTGCTGTTTACATGGTGAGGAGTAATGAACATGGAACAGAGGAAAGAAAGACCTTGATGATAATGGGATACTTGGCAGGGAAATCCTTTGTAAAATACAGTGGATCAAAGTTATGACATAATTCATATTACATAACAAATTTTATAATCAAAGCCTTCAAACATTACAAAAAAACTCTTATTTCTGTATGACTTCAAAAAAGTTCAAGAACATAAGGAACAAAGGAACTAAACATAAATTCACCTTAATCTCTCATCTGGAGATTGCTTATGATATAAAAGATACTTTTTCATCTCATTAAAAAGACTTTACAATAAGTCCATTATATCAAAAATTCAGAAGCAGATTAAATTATAAACACGCAGATGGTTTACCCCAGAAGTGTTGTCCCAGGGAGACTGTAATGATGCCCTGCGACCTCGTAACTTCAGGTCAGGCACAGAGTTAGACATGAGGCGCAGTCTTGCCTACAGACAAGCAAACCAGGTTACCTTAAACTACAATTCTAGTGATAAATGTAAGACTTTTTGACATCAGCATTTTAATGTTCAAAGGATCATTTAAATCTACAATCAAAAGATGCATGACACTATAATTATCCATGTATACCAAGAGTGTAACCAAACACACACATATTCTAAGTATGCTCTGAATATATATCAAAGATTTGTCTAATGCATAAAATTATACAAATCATATCCATACATCCAAATCCATGAAACACTGAACACTTCAAACATACTTTACTTCAGGGTAAACAAGTTCATCCTACTGATATATCGCCCTATAATCCTATTGCTATATCCTCTAGCTATTTGGCAGTGCAACTTATTGAATTCCTAAAACCTTATATACTGTTCAAAACTTTCAAAGAAACTTATATTTCAATGTCTGTTCCTAGTTCTCAACTGGTACCCCATTCATATTTTTCAAATTCATTATCAAGGAACTTAAAAAAAAAGTAAGTTGCAACCATGAACATACACACAATAAACATGAACCCATCCCCCCCCCCCCACACACATATGCTTATCTTTACATTCTCTAAGAGTCTAAGGAATCTGTCTGTAAATTCCGAACTACAAAAGATATGAATTACTGGGAAGTCTAACCTGAAGGTGGGAGGGGAAGAAAAATATTAAGGGGGTAGGATAACCTTCAAATGATTCAATAAGAATGAAAACTGGGTATCATCTGAACAAGAATGAGCTCTGGAATGACTGAGCAATAATTTGCTGAGATCCTAACATATAACCATCCCTCAAGCCATGAATCAAAATCAACGACAAAGTACACAGAATTAAAACCTCATCATCCATTCTCAAATAACAAACAGTCAATCCACACAATCCAAGAACTCAAAAGTCTCCCTCCACTTCACCTCTTACTGATCCGAACAGCCGACATCAAAGTTCTTACAGTTACCCACAGTTCCTCTTGTTCCTAGCACCTTAATCTAATGACTATCCTTGAACCAAAGTCCTTTAAGGAATCAAAATCTGACAGCAACTTAAGGTGCTAAGATAAAAGAGTAATTGAAAGACAAGAAGATAAAACATCTAACCCTACAAAAAATATAAGTATTCTCAAATAACATACATTATGGTTTGATAGTAATTTAGCTTTGTAAAAAACTCTAAAAAATCTAGTGTCTCCATGCATTTAGTGATACAGCAAAAAAGAGAATGTTAGTACATTACTAAGAAAACAACAACAAAAAAACCTGCATTTAATGATGACTACTTCAAGATGCTCCTAATTAGTACAAAGCACAACAGCTATTTATTAACTCACCGTAGAAATGACAAATTCCCATTTCTTAATTAAAAGCCTCACACAACATGCACCCTGACATTTTTAATGGGAAAAAAAGAAAGAAAAAAAAATTACCCCATTTCCTACAAAATAAACATGTTTATTTCTGGCAGCCAACACTGTACAAGTAAACTGTACACAGACACACATGCACACATTTAAAAGAAAACATTCATGAACATACATATTACTTTTTAATCTATAAAAACCTGTTAGTCATACATATACATATACAAATACATATACATATATATATATATATATATATATATATATATATATACTTATATATATACATATATATACATATATATATTTATATATATTTATATATACA
>BOPN01002677.1:107500-121123 GCA_017312705.2 Penaeus japonicus | reverse complement strand
AGAGAGAGAGAGAGAGAGAGAGAGAGAGAGAGAGAGAGAGAGAGAGAGAGAGAGAGAGAGAGAGAGAGAGAGAGAGAGAGAGAGAGTGAGAGAGAAAGAGAATAAGAGAGAAAGAAAAAGTAGAACAGAGAGAAAGAGAGGGAAAAAAAAGAGAGAGAGAGGTGAAACTGAGAATGTGAGAGTAATGTGGAAAAGTGAGCAGGAGTAAGACATAGAAAGACAGAGAAGGCTTGATTTTAAAGAAAATATCTAGATATATATATATAAATTTAAACCAATGAAACAAACATACAGACAAGCACACGCACACGCATTCTCTCCCACAAATTCCTCGTTACCTGAACTAAGGTGAGAGGTGACGGGGCTCTCTCCTTCTGGCTCTCTCCATGGCTGTCCGTTGGCTGAACTCTTCTTTTGGCTGCGAAATTGCATGCTCATTAGCTTATATAAACTGTCATAAGGGATAGAAGTAATATCATTGATTGCTTGGCTATGTTCTTGTCATTGACAAACACAGATTGATATAAATAAATGGACCACATTCAATATTCCATAACACTTTTGTTTGATAAGATTTATAAGAAAAAGAAAAGACTCTAAAGAAACATAATTTCAAGCTAAATGCAATCAACAAAGAATTGAACATTTTGATGAATAATAGCATCTTCAATATAAATAACAATAATAAGTGTAACTATAAAATTGTATAATGCTAACACTGTTATATTCTCATCACCAAACTGAGAATAATAATGATTGAGCAACAAAAATATGTAAGCTTATTCACAGCAAAAGCACACTAAACAGGAAAAAAATATATTATCTAAATCACCATATATACATGCATAAATTCTTGTTGTTATAATAAATGACAATTTAAGATAAATGTATCATACAAAATACAAAAACACCAATGTTTTCTTTATTTAAAACACATATATAATAAGAAATCAACAAGTAGTCTGGAAATTAACAAACACCACAGCAACTCAGCACATTCTACATCTATATCATGGGTCAAATTTGTTTCTCTCAAACATGTCTCTGCTATTTTCGTAGAAAACTTTATTCAGCTTAAATCCATCTGAATATCACAATAAATATCCTTGGAGCCGGACTTACCTGGAGTTACAGTGCTGACAGTGTGATCAATATGTATCTGTTATATATACTTTGTATTGCAGGATTCTGTTATTCATGAATGTTACTGTATAAAGAAATTTCCTTTCAAATCTGTTATGTAACTTAAAAGATCCCTCAGGTTTTAGTAGCATTTCCAAGAAAAGGTCGCAAGTGTGTGTGTGTGTGTGTGTGTGTGTGTGTGTGTGTGTGTGTGTGTGTGTGTGTGTGTGTGTGTGTGCAAAATATGGTTGAAACTTTCTTGTGTTTACTGTACACATATCTAAAGCTTGGTAGAAATAGGTTGGACATGTGGTATTTTCAGTTGTCTTATATTTCCAGTGTTGCTGAGAGCAACTTTAATTACTTTGTTGATGCAATAATTACAATAATTACTGAAAAATTAATGAATGATGCCTACATGAGAAAATGGATCAAGTAAAATTATTAAAGAAAAGAAACTATTTTTGAAAATTAATCTTCTGAAAGCAGTAGCAATATAATAAAGAGATATAATGTCATATCAGTCTTCTTTCAAATTACTCTCATAAAACCAAATTCCACTAAGTGCATTAAACAACATTCATGTGACTCCAAAATTGAGAAAGGTATTCAGAAAAAAAAACGAATAGAATAATAATAATAATAATAATAATAATAATAATAATAATAATAATAATAATGAGAATAATAATGAAAAAAGACAAAGCAAAATATGTAGGTCAGTTAAAGCATCACTTAAAGCACTTTTATTGAAAGCAAGCATCAAAACAGGTTGATATAAATATGAGTTACACTCAAAAAGGCTGCTTAAAGCACAAAGTGAATCTTCAGCAGCACAGCATGAGGGAACTATAGTGTCAACTGTCTCCTGGTGTGGATTGTTTTGTGCATCCATGTTTCAAGAAATTGGTAAAGTGGTACTGGTTTCATGATCTTGAGACAATGGGCCAAGTTTCTGTTGATACTGGAAATTATTTTGCTGAAAAGCACTGGCAATAAGTATAGCAATTCTCTCTCTTTCTTCCATTCTCTCTCTTGCTTGTACTTACTTCTTCCCCCCCCTTTTCTCTCACTCACTCGCTTTCATACTCACTCATATTCACATCCACACTCACTCTCTTCCCCACTCCCATTTTATTTCTCTTCCTATTCTTCTTCCCTTTCCGTCCCCCTTTCCTGTCTCTCTCTCTTTCCCTCTTCCCTCTGCCTAGAAAATGTGTATCACTGTTCTACCTAGAAAATGTGTATCACTGTTCTGTCTAGAAAATGTGTATCACTGTAAGATAAAGGATGGTAACTTGTAGCACTATCTTTGGCACAATTAACCCATTCACAACGGGACATATTTTTGTCTATTCAACCTCCCACCAGGAAGATAACACGTGCACGACGCTTTGTTCCGGGGTGTTTTCCTGCTGTACAGGACCACACAGAACCTCTCAGAGCGTTTTTTACCCACCCTATTTCTATGGTTTGAATGTTTGTGTCTACAACGTAAAGGCAAATAAAAATATTACCATGTTCAGAGGAGTTGTTTTGGTGGAAAAACATGTTACAACAATGCTTCTCTAGTGTTATTTTATTGAACTTAGCTTATATTCTTCACTTCTATGAGATAATAGCAATGGAAAGTGGAAGCAATCTTTGAGTGGGGCATCGAAAAACACAAAAAAAAAGAAAAGAAGAGCAACATAAATAATGGCACATGTATATATGAGTATGTAAATGTACCTTGTGATGTGATGTGATGGGTATTTGACAAATTAGAAATCGTATTACATTAGTAATTTTCTATTATATTTTATTTCTTGGCCAATCACATTTGATGTTTACAATGCAGTTTTTTTAGGCTTAGTATCTTTTTATTCCCAGATACTTGAGGATTAGACCAGCAGTGAGCAAGGTCTACCAATGATGCCATCAATATCACGTAGTTTTCTTTGACGTCTTTTTTTTATGTTATATCACATTTTATGACATTCAAACACCTAAACTAAAGTAACAGAGTCTAAGAAATTATGAAAAACTATTATATTACTGATGTTTCAGCATGGCACAACTATCCTACCAGGAACTCAGCGAGAAAATGCATGGCATCTCAGGACATCACCCAGGTCCGGGAATATTTTCCGACCATGTATATAGGACGTCATACCGATGTGGTAATAGGTTAACACCATTCCCGACGGGGGACTTATTCATAGCCTTGAATGTCCAAAGTTTGCCGGGGCGTTCGAACTTATTTTCATGACATTCATTGCGACTTACTCCCCATCCTGTTTGCCATGCGAGGGAGACAAACATGTGGGGGCACTCCAGAGATAGAGATTGACCTCATGCGATCCTCCACTGGATGCGCCCCTGTTTCCAGCAAGCTCACTGAGCGCAGTGCTTCACCATGTGTATCTATCATTAATCAATGAAGGTCACAGCATTAACAATTGAGATTTGAAACAGGGATGAAAGAAACAACTTGCAAGTAATTGTCCCTTATGCTACTGTAATTCTGGTATGCCTTTTTTATATGCCAGAATTATATCTATTCACTGGTTTGTACAATGCAAGAAAACTTTGTCTTTCATGACAGGCCATTTCCCCAGAAATACAAATAGAGCACATATAATCAAAAGAAATCTAAAAAATAAATTTGAAGTGTTTGTTAAGAAGAAGAAGAAAATACAGTCTCTTTCAAAGAGACTCCACTTGTATAATAAGGTATACATGATACTGAATGATAACTTACACAGTGTAAGTTATGCAACTGCTGAGCTTCCATTAAACATTTCTAACAAGAGACTGAGGGGGTAATTCTGGTGAATATTTAATCAAAGTCTGTTTTCCATACCTCTCTTCTACACCTGTCACAATAAACTCTCTTTAGGGCTCCCCTTGCTTCTTTTTAAAAAATAACTATAAAGAGTACAGATCTGAGATGCATACTATCAATATACTCCATTTGAGGCACTTTTATGATAAGAACCAATCAGTGTACAGGGGGATCCATATTTGTCTCTTGCACAATGATAAACTCTGCAGAATACCTGACTTAAGGCAATACCAACATGGTAGTGAAAGAAGAGAAGGAGAGGAAAGAGGAAGAAGAGAGGGAGAGAAGAAGGAGGAGGAGGAGGAGGAGGAGGAGGAGGAGGAAGAGGAGGACACAATTGAGGAGGAAGACAATGAGGAATGAAGATAATAATTAAAAGCACAAAGCACTACAAGAAGAAAGATGATGATGATGATCAAGTAGGAAAATAGTGCTAATTATGGGGAAAATAAAGAAAAGGAAGAAATACGAATATTATATTAGACAGATGAAAAGAAAGAGACAGAAGTAATAATCCCAGTGAAACTCTTACTCTAAAAGGGGAGGATAACACACAAAAAAAAAAAAAAATCTAAAAAATGATGAATGAAATGAACAAAAACAAGGCAACTACTCAGAGCTGTCAGCAAAAGAGAATGGACAGCAAACAGAGAGACAGAAATCTCAGTTAAATAAATTCACTAAGCCCCAGTCATGATGAAGATGTTGCAGATGAAAAACAAGACCCACAAAACCAGCGAAGTTGACAAAATATGAATGTGCATCCTGGGATCTTGAATATTTATTCAGATCCTTTGAGGGGAAGAAAAAAGTTTTATTACGATGAGCGAAGGACGGAAGACTCCTCTCCCCTTTCCTCTGTTATAGTGAATAATATATCATAGACTTATAGGCTTATAGATTAAAAACATTACAATTATAAAAAATAAGATACTGATAATAAGGCAGACTTTTTACTGAAGGTGCAAATAACCTGAAATGAAAAAAACTAGAGACTGGTGCTGATTTCCTGAAAATCAAATCTATTGACATGATTACAAGAACAGAGAATGTAGTTTGATGAACTTTTACCATTAGATGAACAGCTCAACTAAAATAAAAAGGACATTAAAAAGATGAGGAATGATACAAGCTACTGCATACAACATTTTAATAATTTCTTTTCCAATAACCATACATGACAAACCACTGTCTATATATAATCACCACAAAACCTGATTAGGGAAACTAAGAAAATCTAAAAAAATAATAAGTGAAGTCAGATGTATGTCTGACATCATATATCTGTTACCTAATCTGCATGACCCATAAAACAGAAAAGAAGAAACAACACTCAGCTCACCTTTCTTTGGAGTTGTAGGTTCTGAAGCCGGCGTTCCATGCGCCTGAGGAGCCAGAGTTGGCATGATGGGAGCCGTCAGGAGTCGGTATTCTGTGTTCACATCCCAAAGTGCGTGACAAATTGAGTCCACTAAATATCTCCGTATTTCATCAAGGTCCACTCGCCCTGACTCCCAAACTTTGAATTGGAGCATTGCCATCGGCCCTGTGCGACACATTCAGCAATGAATGACAAAAAAAGGTACATCTCAGAGATATTCTCTTTCAATTTCTCATTAAAAAAAAAAAAAAAAAAAAAAAAAAAAAAAAAAAAAAAAAAAAAAAAAAAAAAAAAAAAAAAAAAAAAAAAAAACAATCAACATAAAACAATATACTCCTGTGTTCTCCTACCTACCTGGACTTTTAGTAGGATTGGGTTGATACTCCTGGGTGTGTGTTAGAGCTTCAAAATCGTGTTTTGAAAAAATTTCTTGATATGCCTCTGGGGAAGGTCTTGGACAACTGGAAGCCACAAAAGTCATTAAAAAGTACAAGCTATATTTCGTCTGGTAATAACTCAAGTGACTATCAACCATTAACCCAATGTCGACGGGCCCGGTGAGAGCTGGCAACCCCCTACTCCAGGACTCAATATCATTTGGGGTATAATGCAGGGTACTTTGACATAACCTATGCAGCCTACTAGATGGAATATCAGCTTGATTTGCCACATTTTTTATTGCATGTGTGATGAAATCAACAATATTCTCATATCCATATCACCTGTAGTGGGATTACTGATGGAATGTTGCCGAAGACCACCCTTATTCATGGACTGCATTTTTGAATGGCTACATTCTCAAAGCCAATGTAATTACCAATCAATGTGACTACCCTCTCAATGACACAGTTGTTGAAAAGCAGCAGCAGTCCTTTAAACACTGTTCTATAATGTTTTTTTTCTTAAGAATTTCCCTATTCACTTAAAACTCAAAGACCTTAATATGCTCATTTACTTGGATGGGGGCTTGATGTCACCATGAATTTCATCTGAATTTGGTGAAAATCCTTTGTGCAGATGGATACATAAAATAGTCTTCTCACTTGTTGTTGCAACCAGTTTACATGGTACCATTGTGATTGATCCTACAACTATAACCATATAAGCTCAATAATCAAAAAGTTAAAAATCAAGGAATTATCAAGGAAATAGTGTACCACATATATAATGGTGTTTTTTACAGATCTTCATATACCACGAATTGCATTCAAGAGCAACAAACCTGATGTGTTGCACAGTGTTGCTGCTCCCATCAACCACAGAGAAAGCTATGCAAGCTATGCCCTTCGCAGCTGACATTCTTGGTCTTACAAAAAGGAAGATGTTTGGTTCGCTTGACATTTCTTGGTCTGTTGCTGAAAAATCCTATCAAAGAAAGAGATATACAATGTGTTGATAACTTCATGGAGTGACTGTTTATACTTAAAGAAATTTCAATCATATCCTATAATGATAAACTGCCCCCATACTTCTACACAAGTGAAAACAGTGAATACAAAACAAAAAAATAAAAATCTATTCAAGATGTCATCTAATCTTAATCTAAAATCTCCACCCTACACTTTATTGCTATCATTTATACAGGGATCTTTTCTTTGGTTCAATCTCACTTGCAATAAAAGTGCATATGCTTTGTGCAATCAAAAGTGAATCTATGGATAGGAAGAGGAGAAGAAGATAAAGAGGATGAAGATGAACATGAAGATGAAGGGATGTTTGCCTAGGTTTCGCAAAGACAACTCAGTGGATATTTTCAATAGCTCATACCTGATCTCTTTAACCTTTGAAGCAGACCAAAATTTCTAAAAAATTATATATAATGGAGTACATTATAATTTTCATACCTGGAAATGGTGCTCAGGTCGACTATCTGCAAATTTGGGATGAATGAAACTGCAGGACAACATATTCTGCCGCAGATAGTAGCCAACAGCTTGCAGGTAGGGAAGAGCATTAGCATTTACAGTAAACCTGCCAATAAAGGAATATTTGTGATCAGAAAAATAAACAAATAAATAAGAAAAAATAAAAAATACAGAAATAAAAATAAATAAATAAATAAATGTAGATCTTGATAACATTCATTACATTTCTTATATTTCTTATTTAAAAGACTGATGATGACTAACTAAATGCAACATAAATTACAGATATGTGGCAATGAATAAATAATTCCCATTAACCTGTTAATGCCTGTGTCAATTTATCAGTATGATTTTTTTCTGCTTTGTTTTGGTACATACATTTTTTTTTCTTTCTATTTATCAAATATACTACATGCATTCCTGGTAGCCATAAATGGAAGCATATTGCCTTCTTTAACCTGTTGTAGATGGGGATAGATTTGCTTGACTGGTCCCCAGGGCAGGCACTAATGTCACTAAAGGGGCACCCCAGATGGGTTTTATTTGAGAGCAGGGGGGAATCTTTGCCCAACTTTTTCATTCACTCATTATAATACTAGAACTATATTTGTGTTTGACCTTTTTGGTGTTTTATTATCTTGTGAGAATTCCATATGCCATATGACAGTGTTCATCAATGTTGTCGTTGACAAAAATAGCAGTATAAAGTCCACATCACCAAATTATGTTCTTTATAAACAGTGTGACAGAAGTGTTAGTTCCTTTTTCTTTTTTTATTCATATACTTTCATAAACAAATAAGAAAGAAGTAACTAGCCTTAGTGCAAATTAATTATGAGATGAAGAGGATGGAGCCCTATGCTTAAGACTGAGAGTGTCATAGCATAAAAGCAGCCATACTGGTGCAGGCAAATTGCAGACACAGCACATGGTCTGGATCACCTTTCTCTTCTCATTTTGCCTGCATAACCTGCATTCAAGGCTTCAAGGCTTTCTTTCTGGTTGGTGCTAGGAGAGTGGTGCCATCTTTGTTTGATATTTTAACTGAACCTATTTCAGTGAAAATTATGCCATTCATAGTAACTATAATTGTAACTGACATCATCAGTCACTAAATAGAGTTATCACTTATAATGTAATAGAGAAACACAGTGATCCACTCTGATGTCAAATATGCCATTATGGCTATGGGCACCTATATGATGCCACCCAAAGCTATGAACATATATCTCTCACACCAAAGTACATTAACCCATCGCAGACGGAGATAAATTTGCTTGCCCAGCCTCCAGGATAGGTTTTATTTTAGAGAGAGACAGCTTGAAGCAATATAATTTGAATCATCCCACTCTCTTTCAGTCATTCATTGTAAAACTAGAGCGGTTTTTGTGTTTTATTTTTTTGTGTTTTATTGAGTTTAGAGACTTATATGTGCCATATGATAGGCTTTATCAGTGCTGCAGTTGACTAAAATTGTAGTATATTATCCATATTAGCTCATTATTTTCTTTATACTCAATGTGATAGAAGTATTGCTGTTTTATGGGAGGACAAAAGGCAACTTTATTTTTTCGTATTTTTGTGCTGTCATGAACGAATACGAAACATATAACCACCTACAATAAAGATAACAAGAAGAGGTAGGGAAGAGGAATGAAACCTGTGCTTGTGACTGTGAGTGCCACAGTGAAAGGCATCCATATTGGCACAGGAGCACATTTTAGACACTGGGTATGGATTGAGTCACCTTCCTCTTCTCGTTCTGCCTGCACATCCTTCATCGGTGGTACTTTAGAGCAAGGGTTCATCAACTTAGTGTGTGCCATCGCTCTATAGAGACAGTGCTTGCTAGAGACCGTGGATGGGTGCCATTCAAGGCTCTCTCTCCTGCTGGTGCTAGGAAAAAGTGGTGCCATCTAGGTTTTGGACGTTAAGCTAGCACGATATTACGGTAATTATAGTAATTATGACTTCAGTAGCCATCATCACTCATTCCTTTTTCATAGCAGAATAAAATAGCACAGTGATCCAAAATCCCCGAACGTCATGTACATCATGACGCCCGTCGTCAGGCCAAAGTTCCTACGTCATGTATGTCATGACACCCGTACGCAATGGGTTAAGAAAGGGCACTACCTCAGCACAGTCTTTGGTGGCTGATAGGGAGGTTGTATGAAGTGCACATCTTCTGGTGTAAGTTTGTGCTGAGGGTTGTTCCACAGCATGATGCAGATAGCCTCCACCACAGCCTCATCCAGACGGTTTTGCAGCATCCGCACCAGCTCCTCTTTGATGGCAGGACCTGGAGCAATTATAAATGTAAAAATTCTAAAGATGGAGAATGAAAATAAGAGAGGATTTCTCTCAGAGTTCTACATGCTTTTCTTTTCAAGATTATTCTTTACCTTAATCTGCTGAATTTTCTTTTCTTTAGTAATAATATTCAAATCCCATTTTCTTTCTAAACAATATCCACACAAGATTAATTAAAAATAATACAAACAACTATTCTACTGTTTATAAGCAAAAGAATGTGTGAAAAACCAACTATGGCAAACAAAGAGTTACCAGGTTCGGCAATGCCATGCACTGTGAGAACTATGTAGTGGTTGCGTTTGCGCTGCGCTGGGGTGGATGGGACACCTTCCATTATCACATCCTTCTCTCCAAATGAGCTGACACGAGGACGAAGTTCCTACAGAAGAAATACGATACACAATGAGAGGCCTTAAAGAAATGAATGACAACAGAAATGAAAACTGTATCCTTGAGCTACACTCAGACCATCTCACATGGTTATCAATCCTAAAAATATACATCCCAACTATTTGATTCAGTAAATAATCTAAAAACTGGTTTTATTTATATCAAAGAGCTTCTTCTTACATATGGCTGAGAAGTGCCGACATTCTTGAGACTCAACGAGTCGTCCTCCCGGCTACCTCGTTTTCCAAGAGACACAGCGGATGAACTTCGGGACAAGCCACAGTCATCCCGCCGGCCATCTACTTGAGGCGAGACTGATACAGATTGTTGTTCATTTAGTCTGAAATACATTTTAGATCAGTTAAATTAAATCTAAAATGATTAATAATATGATAATCAGAATGACTGAAACTGAATTTGTCATACGCATCATTTGGAAGCAAAGTATAAATTTTCAGTTGTCATCTTTACTTATTTCTAACTGCTATTCCAAAAAAGTCTGCTGATTCTTCACTGATAATTAAAATTGTATATTAGTACAAGAATTATCTGAGCGAAGACGTCTACATAATTGACAGCTGAACTTACCTCAAGTAGAAAACATTTGACCCATTCCCAGAGCTGTCTTCATAAACAAACATATTCTTGCGATTGTTGACTGAGAATGGGTTGAGGATAGTCCTTAAGGCTTGGATGCCTTTGCTGCATACCTTCCCAGCACCTAACTTTACTTTTGGATGCAGCTCAAAGTTCGTTTCCCAAACGACTTGGCAAGCAAATGCTCCTGCTTTGAATTTCAGAGCTGCTTCGAGATAACCACGAGTGTCGGGATCTCCATCTGAAATGTTGGGTCCAGTACAATCAATTCCTTTGTTGATTGTTATTTATTAATGTATTCTCTTATTTAGGAGGGTAAATTACAAATCAATACACAATCTCATCTCTCATTTCTTAAGAAAAAACTGGTAAAACCAATAAGGCTCTACATATCCAAACTTTATAATTGTAATTTTCTTCTACTTCTTTCTCTACTTTCAGCTTTTGAAAACCTACATATATCTATATAAGTCAAAGCTCTATCTCACCGTCTATCCCTCGTCCCTTCGACTCTTCGTGCCGCCAGATATCATCACATGTTTCAGGCTCAAGGAGACGGTTACACATGCGGGTATTATGCAGGTCTTGTAGTAACAGTGTCTGGTTGACAATTTTAACAAGATTCCGAACACTTCGCACTACTTCTGCTTGAACACAACCCCAACGAGCCATCTCTGCCTCAGTTCTTGGAAATAATAGTTTAGTTTGCATATTATCTAATACAGGATCTCAGACTTAAATCTTGCGTCCTAATTTTTCAACGATATAATAATTGGCACTTTAACATCCAAAAATACACCATTAGATTTCTAAGTAGTATCTACAGACAAAACCCTCATTTACCTGCAGTGAAAAAATGTGTCCACCCTGTCCTTGGAAACACGTAAGATCAGCCAAAACTCTGGCAGGAAAGGTCTCACTGACTCAAAGTCCTGCAACCAGTCACAGCAGTCATTATCTGAGTCACTTATGTCTCCCTCGCAGCCATCCTCGGTGGTCTGTCCAGACTCCAGCAGACTTGAGACGTCAGAATAATGACCTCCAGGAACAGAGCCAGTCCCCGAGTTGTGGCGGCTCTTCATTAGCTCACCTCCAGCTCCTGAGAGATATCAGGCTTCGATTTAGAAAATTTGGTGGAGTAAAGAGTAATCTTCATATATGTGCTATGGTAAACAATACATTGGTGTATATTCACTGTACAATGGTATACTTTCTGTTCTACAATTCTTCGAACTTGTCACACCTACTGCTTTTCTCTTATTATTAAAAATTCTATCAAAAAGTTTAATGTCTAAATCAAAACAGCTTCATTTAGGGTTTTAAACAAATCTTTCAAGCAGATGTAGAGCTTACCTGAGCTGTGCCTGCTTTTCAATAGATCTGCACTTGCCCCAGAATTATGGCGACTTTTCATAAGTTCTGCAGAATTATGGCGGCTTTTGAACAACTCCGCCCACAAACCACAACTACTGAAAATTCAAAGAACATTGTTGAATAAAAGACAAAGAATATCAGGTTTAGAAAACTGTCTAATGTCCCAGGTCACATTCCTGCCCTTAACCCACACAGGACGGGTGGTACAGCATGTGTACCGCGCATTCAAAAGCCCAGTTGCCGGGCGGCACAGTATTGTGCCAGCCATTCAATTGATTTAGGCCTAATAATTCGAACGCCCCGGCATTTGGACATTCAAGGCTAGAATTCCCCCGTCGGGAATGGGTTAAGATTTCAGACTGACTGAATCCCTCCCTTATTAATCAAAATCTAATGAATATAATGCTAAATACACTTTGTTGTTTCATACCCAAATAAATGAAGTATCACAGGTTATAGATTCACCAGCATATTTGCAATATTCTTTTATTTCATAGCAGTTATATCTAATAATATTATGTAATCAGCTTCAGTAGTAATGGATCATGAATTCCCTTCTACAACGATGAAAAAACAGAAACTGATAAAATTCATCATAAAATACTCTTACCTTCCACTGGTATTCATCACACTGTTCGATGATCCTCTCAGTTGTTCCACTGCTGCCTCTGTCACATTTGGGACAAAGTTATCTGTGCTTGCAGATTTACGAATCACTTCTGCTGATGCCTGAGGCCGTGGAATACTCTCTGAACCACACCTGCAGTTACCATTAAAAAATGCTTAGAAAAGGAAACTTTTGGAAAAAAAAAACTCAATTCCTCTGTCATGAATAATTCAACTAACCCTGTATATTTGGAATTGTATAAAGTGCCTTCATGAAAAATAAATAAATAAATAAATAAATAAAATGAAACTAAAAAATGTACATTTTCAACTTCCTCCAACCTGATGCAATATTCAATCTTTGAAAAAATTATTGTATAAACAAAATTGTACCCATCTTCCCTAATTTGCAGATTTTAAAAAAATATGGGAGATTTAAAGTAAAACTAAAAAATGATCAGGGAAATTTAACAAATATCTTCGATCACTCACCTAATAAGCTCATTCAGAGGCAAGGATAGTCTATGAGCTCCATCTTTAAATGGCTTCTCAGTAGCTGTGGAAGCAGTGTCTTGAGAAACTACACTGCTGGACCTATCCAGTGATACCTTCCCTTCCTGTACTACTGCTCCTTCACTTGGCATCTTGACTTCTTCATATAATTCTGCACTCGCTTCACAGGCACCTTCTGATCTTGAGGTTTCCTTGATGGACTCACTGACCTCCTCTCGGGGAGCTTCACTCTTTGCATTACTTTCACCTTCAGTTTGGTCATTTGCCACTTCTGGCTTTGCGGTTTCATCAGAGAGGTTCGGTAATTCTGAAAACTGAATGTCTTTTGTCATGCCAGGTGTACTAGCTGTTTGCTCTTCTAGAGGTGCATTGTCCAAGGTAGATATACTGATTTCTTCTCCTGTTTCCTTATCTTTCTGCTGTAGGAACAAATCTTCTACATCTTCTGCAGGAAGAGCATCCTGCCGTTTTACAGTTCTAGTCTCAGAGGTCGATACAGTTGCACTCTCTGGGTGTTTGATAGGGACCTCATTGTCCTTGCTGAGGGCCTCTTCTAAACTGGATACAGGTAAGTCAGCAGGTATGACAGTACTCTTCTTAGGGGACTCAAAGGAACGGACTCTTGCGTCACT